>MJUU01020063.1:98539-130378 GCA_002080025.1 Modiolus philippinarum
TTTGGTATTGACCATATATTTGTATAGACTTTGTATTGTGTACATTTACTCAATATCCTTTCTTTGCCTTGATGCTGCCTAAACATAAGAGACATCGTTCTTTTCTTTGGTATTGACCATATATTTGTATAGACTTTGTATTGTGTACATTTACTCAATATCCTTTCTTTGCCTTGATGCTGCCTAAACATAAGATATCCTTTTATTGTTAATGCATACAGAAGATTACATTAAAAATCGCATACAAAAACTGAAACTGAACTATGATACATTAACAAAGATAAACGACTTTGTCATGTACTGTGAATGAGAGATTATCTCATCTGAAAACTTGAATGTAAGTCAAAATAGAAAATGAATGTCAGACTGACGCACGGAAGCTTATCTATCAACCGACATGCATTCATATGCAAGGTTAGATGACCTAACCATGTACAGGGGCTGAGACCTGAACTTGCCCAAAACTTGAATGCAAATCTATCTAAGGGGGCAACCATTTGATTTTTTTTGGGGGGGGTGGGCGATGGTCATTTTTTTTTTTAAATAAGCAGAACGGTCACTATAGCAAAAAAAATCCAAGATGACTATGCGGGTTAATCCAGGACAGGGTTGGAACAAAAATAAAAAGCCAGGATAGAAGTTACACACACAAAAAAATCCAGGATGAAAAACCATAGCCCCAACCAAATCAAATAGCTGCTCCCTAGTGCCGGTCAAACTGACCGAATTTGACGTGAATGTTGATGAACCAGCGATGCATGCACATTCAATTTTAGATGGCCCTTATAGCCCTCGTCTCAAAATGTTATCTTTTCATAGATTCGAACTCTCCTGTCTAGTGGGGTACAACCCCATTTGCTTCCGGTATACATTATTTGTATCTAGCAAGTGAAAATGATAAGGGTATCAAAATTAATTTTATCTTATAAATTCTATAAACAGAAATCTAAAATAACAAAACTCATCAAATAGGACCTTTACATATATAAACGATTATATTTAGAAATATATACATGTATATTTTTTAACCTAATAAAGATTGAAAATTAAGATGATTGTAGCAAAAATGGTATTAATTAATGCCCAATTTAAAAACCTAGATTTAAAGAAGGATAACTCCAAATAGCCAATTCTACCCGAACTGATTGCCGAAACTGATTTTTTTTTTCAAAAGGCCTATAGGAGTCTAGGATGATGTTTATTTTGCAGGACTTGATTGCTCTTTGTTCAGGGGCCGACTCTGACCTGCCGTTGGGTGTGGGGTTTTCTCACCGTTCATTGAAGATCTTATGGTGGATTTGAGCTGTTATTACTCCCCTTTGGGTCGTTGTCTCTTTGACACATTCCCCGTTTCCCTTCTTTTTTCTATAATGAAAAGTGATTTAGATCTGAATTTGTTGGACAATGTTAGTCAGTCAAGCGGAGCATGAATAACAAAGTGTCCCAATTTTGCGTGGATGATGACGTTCTCTCATAGATGAATGCATATGGAAAATTGGATGGTTCTTATATATACATTGACAAAGATATGAACTGAAATCTTATTCTAAAAACCAAATCAAGCAAAAAATATAGATCAGAGAGAACTTTTTTTTATGGCTATTAGTCAACCCATGCATCTGTCGTTTGATGATGATGCCATTCGTTATACCCTAAAATATCTTATCACTTGATATGATCTTATATTTCAAAGCCTCCGTTATGCTTTTCGCATGAATATGATACTAACTCAACTTCGCTGTACTGCTTCATTTCTCAAATACGACGCTGGGTATTCAAAAAATCCTTCCTGCAAACCAATAACGTATATAAAAATTTTCATCCTTAACATTTTATTAGAGTAAGGATTGACATATTATTGTTAGTTTTTTATCAACAAAATTTATCGATTCACATCATCATTTTGGTACTTGGTGAGTTAATTAGCGCTTTATTAAATATATGTTTTTAAAGGTTTCTTATTCAACCTCATAAACTATCAATTAAAAAATGCATGATTCAAATTATCCCCTTGGAAATTATATGAAAACCAGCACGATTCTGTCGCATCGTATGCTTTAAATTAACTGCACAAACGATTGTCGCAACAATATAATATTTCATTCAAATATTACTAGTATATGTATTACATAAACCACAAAATATATATTTCTGCTGTGCAGTGTGCCATTTAAAGTTACTGAGAAGGAGTGATATATTGTATAAAATTTATATCATCGCATTGTTGAGTTAGTCACTAGTTTAGATATATAAGTTAGGTTATTTTTCTTTTTTGAAAGGTAACTTGTTAAAGTTAGAGTCACTTGATTATCACCACAGTTTAGAATACAGAGGACCTGTCATTCAAGTCACGAATGCTACAGACGATTCATCCTGTAACGCTACCTGTAGTACTATGTCTGGATGTAAAACATTCAAGTTTAGCAATGAACGTCAACAGTGTATTAGTTTAATGTAACAGGCATGAATTTGATATGAAAGGTTTTTTGTCTAAAACATAATTTGTTTTCTACTAACTTTAGAATTAAAGATGGCATAACATTTTCCTACAAAACATATATTTTTGTCTGGTAATTATAGATTACATCAACCAGGTGTCATATAATGAAAAATATAATTTGGACATTTCGACAATTGATACGTCACCAGTTGTGTAAGATGTTGCATTGGCTGGCAGCAAAAATGAATCATTCATTAACCATAAAACATTGAAATCAAAAGAAGATCAACTAGACTCTTTATTGACGCCAGATATAAACATAATAATAATAACAAACACCAGAGAATCTTCCTTGCTTTCCTCATAATATTTTCCTGAATAATAAGCACAAAAGTAATGATGAACAAAGAAAAAAACAATCAAACAAAAAAGAAATCTTCAATATATGTTGGGATTCAATCAAAGGCTGATTTTGCTTAAGCAATTCAGTGAAACTAAGAAATGAAAATATTTAATAAAGAGAAAACATACAAACCAAGGACATTCAGAATCCCCCCCCAAATGCAAAGAACAATCACAGAAATAGAAAATGTGAAATTATAACGAAAGTAAAACTTTGTAATTACTTAACGAAATAGGGTCACCATATACTAGCTTTGCACATTGTACCGTTAAACCTGTTATTTTTGTGTGTCGCAAATTTCAACATTTTTCGAAATTACTTGATTTGATTTTTCCGCGATTTCCTATCATTACCCATAAACTGGTTTAACAATACCGCTGGCTTTTGCTAGTACCGATACAAAGTCCGGCTATCCCGAGCTCCCATCGTTATAAATGCTTATCTGTAGTCTGTTTATTCTGGTGTAGGTCCCTTGTGGTTTGTGGCTCGTAGTTGTAATTTTCGGCCATTGTAGGTGTTTACTGTTATCATGACTTTTTTACAGTATTAATTTTATTAACAGTAACTTCGATATTTTGTTATTTAGATATGTAAATTATATTCCGTATATGAAAATTTCGAGACATCAAATTATCCGCAAATTAGGCGAAAATTAATTCCTCATGAAAATAACCACTTTTCTTGTTATTCCAGGATGTCATTGCAATACTGCAATTCTTGATTGATATCATATTTGTAGAATTTGGAGGACAAGTTTTACAGCAGACAAAAGGGATACCTATGGGGACAAAATGTGCACCACTTTTAGCAGATTTGTTTCTTTTTTCGTATGCAGCCAGGTTCATACAAGGGCTAGTCCAGGAAAAAGACAATAAGCTAGCCAAATCCTTTAATTTCAATTTCCGTTATATAGATGATGTTCTGTCATTGAACAATCCTCAATTTAAGGATAACCTTCATCTTATATATCCAAATGAACTCGAAATTAAAGAGACCACTGATACCATCATCAGCATCATACCTGGACCTATACCTCTAAATTGAGAACTCTGGACGTCTGAAAACAAAACTTTACGACAAGCGTGATGATTTCGTCTTTCCAAAAATGAACTTCCCTTTTTTGAGCAGTAATATTCTCACATCTTCGACATATGACGTGTACATTTCACAACTGATTCGCTATTTCCGTGCCTGTAGTTTGTACTGAGAATTTTGTCAACAGAGCGAAATTACTGTCTCAAAAGCGTATACATCAATAATATGTTCAGTCACTGTTGCAATTGTCACTACTAAGTTTTACGGTCGTCACCACGATTTGACAGACCGTTACTATGTTTCTATTTCACAAATGAGAACAGATATCTTTGTGACAAAACCGAACTTTTCACTGGCAGTGTGACGGGTGCCACGCGTGGAGCAGATCATGATGATACTCGCGCTTTTCAGTGGGAGTTCACACTGTCAGTGCTTTAGTTTTTTGTATTGTCTTGTTTATGAAACTGTCATCTTTTAGTTTTGTCTTCGTTGGTAATGTTTGTGATACCGATTCGTCCTTGTTATTGTCCAATTACTTAATAATTATATACACAGAAGCTTTTCAAACTTTTACCTTGGTACTGTTTGAGGGTTAGAGAAGTAACCCGTACCATGGATTTTAATTGGTTTGTCTTAGGGTTAGAAAATGACATAAACCAAACAGTCACAAAACGTATCTTTCAAACACCATAGTTTCAGCTGGCTGTGTGACGGGTGCCATGCGTGGAGCAGATCATTCTTACCCTTCCGGAGCACCTGATGATACCTCAGTTTTTATAGGGGTTCACACTGCTACTGCTTTAGTTATGTGGCGTTCTTGTTAATTTTACTTATAAAACAACGGCAGTAGAATACCGAAGGAACAAAGCACAAGATTACACAAATCAAAGTCCAGAGACAAGGCAAAAGCAAGAACACCAGAAGACGGAAAACCCAAGACACAACATGCCCACAAAACACACGAACATTACATACACAACACAAAAAACTAAAGCACTAACATTGTGAACTCTACAAAAACAGAGTGACATCAGGTGCTCCGGAAGGGTAAGCATGTCCTGCTCTGTATACAGCACCCGTCACACTGTCAGTGGGTCAATCCAGGGTAAAGTCAAAACCGGTAGTGTCAAATCAAACAAAAACTTATTTGTTTTGTCTTTGTCATACTGTCTCAATTCGTTTTGGATTTGAATATGCCGTGATTTTGGATTTATGATTTTAGAATTTCCCCTTTCCTCGTTCTTGCTTCGGTATTCATTTGCCGATGTATCCATGCTGCCGGCAAAACTTTACAGATTTAAAGGTTACAAATAAAGTTATAAGTAATTACAACATTAAAACAAATAACACAGCTACGATCTCGAAATCACAATAGAAAAATGTTTTACTTATGTCGAATAATATCAACACCGACTTAAACTGATTTTGTTATTCCAGTAATGAATGTAAAATTTAAGTCCGAAATATCCTTTCTAAGTAGTTTTACTGAATTACAAACGAAAGATACCAGTAAACACCTACAATGGCCGAAAACTACAATCCAATGCCATAATCGACAGCCTCACCAGACAACACAAATGAAAGACAAGAGACAAACGTAACTAGATTTGCAATTGCAAGCAATAGCTGATGTCGCCCCTGGCAGCCAATTCGATGATTCCATGTTGTTTGCAGCATCAAAATCTACCTAGAAATCAATTTTCGTTGAAATCGGACAACCTTGAAATTTTGACGAATTTTGGTGGCCATTTTGAAAATTTTTGGTGGTGCATGCACATCTTCTTATACTGGTCCAACTTTGTGCCAAGTATCCCAGAGAAAATCACCGGACAAAAATAGGTGGAAGAAAGAAACAATAATGAATAATAAAAATTTATAACTGTATCAGGATGCTGATACAAAAGTATCCAAAACGAACTCCCAAATTAGAAATCCCGGCTAAAAATCACTTCCACACATCGTAGGCAACCTATCTGTGGAGTTTCATTCAATTCTGAGCACTTTAAATTTTCCCGCCTTTTTTCTGTTTCCATGGCAAACAATGCCATTTAGAAGTCTTGGAAACTAGAAACCAATTCCTCATGTCTTCAGCAACCTTCCTGTAAATTTTCATCCAATTCCGAGCACTTTGATTTTCCCGCTTTTTTTTTTGCCGTTTCCATGGCAACGGGTGCCATTTTGAAGTCTTTGACACCGGAAACCTATTCCTCATGTCCTAAGCAACCTTCCTGTAGATTTTCATCCAATTCCGAGCACTTTGATTATCCCGCCTTTTTTGCCGTTTCCATGGCAACGATTGCCATTTTGAAGTCTTGGTCACTGGAATCCCATTCCCCATGTCCTAAGCAACCTTCCTGTAAATTTTCATCCAATTCCGAGCAGTTTTATTTTCGCACCATTTCCATGGCAACGGGTGCCATTTTGAAGTCTTGGACACTGGAATCCCATTCCCCATGTCCTAAGCAACCTTCCTGTAAATTTTCATCCAATTCCCAGCAGTTTTATTTTCCCCCCATTTTTGCCATTTCCATCGCAGCCGGTACCATTTTGAAAATTCGAAGACCCCTTTGCATCTATTGGGATAAGGGTCTATCATCCTGTGAAGTTTGGTCAAAATCCGACTATTAGTCTTTGAGAAAATGGTCGGACAAATTTTTGGTGGAAAGAGAAGAAGAACAAGAAAAAAAGTAATAACTGTGTTTGCAAAGCGAAACACAAAAGTCGCCCAAACCTCCCATGGATCGCCATCCTAACAAATTATTTATTCTAAAAAATGTTCTACACTTCATACACAACCTTCCTGTCAAATGAGATTTGGAGCACTTTAAATTTTCCCGCCTTTTTCAGTTTCCATGACAACGGCGGCCATTTTGAAAATTCCAAGACTGGAATGCATATCTTTTGGTGGGGTTCCATCTTCCTGTGAAGTTTGATTAAGATTGGACCAATGGTCTTTGAGAACCAGGTGGGACAAGTTCATGGCGGAAGAAAAAGAGGAAGAATAATAATAATAACAAGTGATAATGTGTTTGCAAGCAAACACAGAAGTCGCCCAACCAGAATTAATTTTTAAATGTTCTCTGAAAGAACAATGCGTCCTCGATTATGAATTAAGACTTAAAACTCGTCATGATTCTGTCTATCAGTGATAACAGTATTTTATTAACCTGTACACACTTTGTGGTTGCATCAGAAAAATCATTTCTATTTATATATTATAAAGTAAGGCATTTCCTCTATTGTGTGTAATTATATCAACATTTTAAATTACATTGAAATACATATCAGTTCCATTGAATTTATACCACAAATTTTTGAGAAAACAATTACGTCAATTGTTCAAAAACAATTTCCAGGTCTTTCCCGGAAGTTGCGTCATAATATTCTCATCATTGAACAACAGTTTAAGCTTAATATGTACATTTATTGACTCTTTTATATGAAATAAAGTTTTTTGCCATGACCTTGAACTTTGACCTTGACCTCTTTTTGAAGGTCATATCTTCCTTAACAATTTCTGTATTGAATGTCTCTTTGTATCTTCAATGGTATTTGAGCTATAAGCAAAAAACCCGAAATCAGACATCACATCAAAAATCGGGTTTTGGTCCATAGGTCCAAATAACTAAATACCGAAGTCACTGTGAATTTACTTTCTGCATATGCGCATTTCGACAACTTATATCTCATCAGTGCAGATAAAATCTAAAAGTTTGGAAGACCATTAACTCAAAGATGTTTAAAACTGATAGAGAACCTATAACCAATATGATCTAAATTTAAAGCCAAAATCAGCTAAGGACAGAGCTTTGCATGAGGGAGATACTCCTTAGTTTTTAATAAAATTTACAAAATTTTAGATATTGGAATGTTTCAAAAATATTCGGCTTTCGGGTCAGCACCGAAGTACTGACTACTGGGCTGGTGAATACAAGGCNCATAACTCCTGAACGGTTGACCATAGAGTTTCGGTCTAAATGTAACAATTGTCGGGCATGACCTAACTAACATTTTTGTCATTACATTGTATTAGCTATCTGTTACAGTTCCCGAGGTAATACGATAAGAAGATTTGGGGTCAAAGTTCAAACTGACCAAAGACGGTGGACATTTGGAAAATTTCAACACCCAAGTGCACATCTTTGGGTGGTGATCTACCTTCCTTTGAGGTTTGATTGTGATTGGACAAGTGGTCTCTGAGAATTTGGTTGGACAAGATGATTTTAAGAGGCGGAAAAATAATAGTAAGAAGAAACGGTGCAAAGACAAGAAGTCGCCAAACTTTGTTTGGGCGACTTCATAATAATAAGAATTGAGTAAAAACAATAAGTCTCCCCAAACTTCGTTTGGGAGACTTAATAATAAAGAAACGGGCAAAGAACAATATGTCGTCCCGACTACGTCTGGGGCGACATAAATAACGATAGGAACTCGGGATAGCCCGACTACGAACCAGCACTTGCAGAAGCCAGCGGAAGGAAGTCGGTTTATTGGTACCCAAACCCCCCCTTTCTCTATCCCGTTTCCCTATAGTATAATAAACATATATATAAACGAGTAAAACACATTACAGGTGGATTGATAACTCAATGACCATTGTCTTGAAAAAGAAAACAATATGACAAAACGTTATTTCAAACATATCAGTCAAAGAGTACTCGTGGCTAAACTGCCGGCCAGCTCAAGGAACTTAGTCTGCTGGTTTACACTGTCGCACTACGGAAAAATCAAACTCAAGACTTCACAATTCGTTTAGTAATTGCCACCTCCCTATAATTTATGAAAATTTTGAAAGAATTGTGAATAATAAAGGCAGATTTATTGATTTTATATCAAAAAATGACATAAAGTGAGGGTAGGTCAATTACCCATGGGGGTAGGTCAAAATACCATGGCTTTTAGAAATATGATTTGCAACCCATAGAACAGTCTTAATATAAACAGAAGAGTACCACAGATAATGCATACAAAATAAAGGCATATTTTTATAATTTATACGGATAACTGATGCCATGCTGAAGGGAGGTCAATTTCCGATGGGGTAAGTCAAAATACCATGGCTTGCTGAAATATGATTTGCAACCTTCAGAACAGTCTTAATGTAAAAAGAAGTGTACCAGAGTGATAATTCCTAAAAGTTACCTTTTTATATTTTTATAATTTATACCAAGAACTGATGCCGTGTTGAGGGGAAGTCAATTTCCCATTGGCGTAGGCCAAAATACCATGGCTTTTAGAAATATGATTTGCAACCCATAGAACAGTCTTAATATAAACAGAAGAGTACCACAGATAATGCATACAAAATAAAGGCATATTTTTATAATTTATACCCATAACTGATGCTAAGTTGAGGGAGGTCAATTTCCCATGGGGGTAAGTCAAAATACCATTGATTGATGAAATATGATTAACAACCTGTAGAACAGTCTAAATGTAAAAAGAAGTGTACCAGAGTGATAATTCCTAAAAGTTACCTTTTTATATTTTTATAATTTATACCAAGAACTGATGCCGTGTTGAGGGGAAGTCAATTTCCCATAGGCGTAGGCCAAAATACCATGGCTTGTTGAAATATTGTTTGCAACCTGTAGAACAGTCTAACTGTATACAGAAGTGTACCAAAGTGAAAATTTATACAAAATAAATGTATATTTCTATAATGTCGAGAACTGACAGGGGGTAGTTCAATTTCCCAGTGGAGGTAGATCAAAATAGTATGGATTGTATAATTACCAAATACCATTCTTTAAACATTATTGGTCAACTAATCAAAATTTGGTATGGTCATAACGTTCTGACACAAATATACAAGAAAAGGATGTTCCAATGAACAATTTTGTCAGATTTGAACTAATATTATTTGGTCTTCAGTTGTTAATTGTTATTTTACACAAGTCTAAAATGTTTGCATTTATAAAATAATTAAATAATTTTTTTTTTTTTTTGAATACAGAAATGAATGTAGAAATAAATAGATAAAAGTAAATGATAGGATGTTTTGTTTTTAAAAAATGAATGAACCAATCAATCGTATTTCTTTTTTTTTTCTTTTTTTTTTTTGGCTTTCATCATAGTAGTACAAAGCCTTATTTTTGACAATAAGTAAGAATAATATCAATCGTAATTTTCAAACAATGTAACTAAGATAAACCTAGAATTATAGCACACTGTTTGAATGTCATACTTAAAAGTTTTGTTTTTATATGAATCAATCGACACCACTTAGTTGACTTTCAAACATTTTTAACAAATAAAAAGTAACTTACAAATAATGTATTATAAAAAAAAAGTCTAATTTAATTCCAAATATTTCAACAAGCCATGATATTTTGAGGTATATTATGGAAGATTGGGCATTTTACCTACCCCTTTAATGTCTGTCTTATCTTATCGGCCTTAATTGTGTACAATTCAACATTCTCCTACACTTATGTGTACGTTTAGACCGTTCTGAAGGTTTCGAATGATATTTCATCAAGCTATGGTATTTTGACTTTTGGGAAAAACAGGAAATTGATCTACTCCCACCCTGTGTCAGTTATCGGTCTATAAAATTGTGCATTTATATTGTATGAATTATCACTTCGGTTCAATTCTGTATACATTTAGACTGTTTTGCAGGTTGTGAATCATATTTCATCAAGCCATGGTATTTTGACCTACCCCACCTCCCCCCCACCCCCCCGGGAAATTGACCTATCCCCTACTTAAAGTTTGTTCTCCGTAATAAATATTATAATATGCCTTTTTGTATGAACTATCACTCTGGTTCACTTCTGTATATATTTAGACTATTTTGCTGGTTGTAAATCATATTTCGTCAACCCTTGGTATTTTGACCAACCCCCCATGGGCAATTGACCTACACCCTACTCAGGGTTAGTTCTCGGTATTAAATATAAAAATATGACCTTATTTTGTATGAATTATCACTCTGGTTCACTTCTGTATACATTGAGACTGTTTTGCAGGTTGTAAATCATATTTCAGCAAGCCATGGTATTTTGACCTACCCCATGGGAAATTGACCTACCCCCTACTCAGGGTCAGTTCTCTGTATAAATATAAAAAATATGCCTTTATTTTGTATGAATTATCACACTGACACAGTTCTGTATATATTTAGACTGTTCTGCAGGATGTAAATCATATTTCAACAAGCCATGGTATTTTGACCATACCCCATGGAAAATTGACCTTCTCCTACTCAGGATCAGTTCTCTGTATAAATATAAAATATGCCTTTATTTTGTATGAATTATCACTTTGGTTCACTTCTGTATACATTTTGACTGTTCAGATGGTTGCAAATTATATTTCAACAAGCCATGGTATTTTGACCGACCCCCATGGGAAATTGACCTACCCCCTAAAGGTCTGTTCTCTGTATTGAATTTTTTTAAAAAATGCCTTTATTTTCTGTGAATTAACACTCTGGTTCATTTCCGCATACATTTAGACTGTTCTGCAGGTTTTAAATCATACTTTAGCAATTCATGGCATTTTGAGCATGAGAAATTGACCTACCCCTTTTTAGCGTCAGTACGAGGTAGGAAAATGTAAAAATATGCCTTTATTTTGTATGAATTTTGTACTCTGGCACACTCTTGTAGGTCTCTTACCTTTTTTAAAGAAGCTATGGTATTTTGACCTACCCCAATGGACCTACCCTTTGAAACAAGAAGGATGTTATAATTCATTCTTAGAAATTAGAGTAGGTCATTTTTCCATGGGGGGAATCAAAATTCTCTGGTTGAAAAGTGACTCGTGGGTCATTTTTTCTATGGTATTTTGACCCGTGGGTCAAAATACCATATTAAACCGGTACCAAGTCTGGCTATCCCGAGTTCCTATCGTTATTTATGTTTGTCTCTTGTTTTCCTTATTGTTTTATCCGGTGTAGTTTGCTTGTAAATTGTGGCATATGATTGTAGTTCCTGGCCATTGTAGCTGTTAACTGTTATCCTGATTTCGTAATATTGTCATTTATATCAGTAAACATCGGCAGTATCAGTGAGAGGCCATTAAATGTGTGAAATCTTCAAGTCATTGGAGTCCAAAGCCAGTTAAACGGATTTGTGTTGAATATCCAATTGATATCAACTATTACGTAAAGAGTGTAAGTTACGCCCCAGTTTTCCTGGATTTGTTTTTAAGTTTCTGGCATTTTTAACAACATTTCCAAAAAATCGAGGATGAGACATGCCCTTTCTTATAAGCTGTTTTTGACTCAGGTCATATTCAGACATCAAATGTTCATATCTTCTGCAAAACTTCTTAAAAGTGTTTAAAAGTTTATGAAATCTGTAACCTTGTTGTAAAATCTGGGTAAGGTTGCGCTCATGAGAATTTTCAAGGGTAGAACAAACGCGTGCGAATCGTAAAGTTGAGAAATGTACAACCTGTAATAAGGACATTTCGCCGTCAACAAAAGGGAAATTAATAATAGTGAAATCAAAATCACCCCTTTTATCATAAATTTTAGTATTCTTTTTACCAGAGTCAACGATGATACTAAGATCCAAAAAGGCTAGAATTATAAAAGTTTTTATTATCTATTACAGTATTTATTAATTTTGGTCGCTTATGTTTTGTCAGCGATCTAGGGGGCCAAAATATCTAGCTTGGAAAGGATTTCAAGAATAGGCAAACGAGCAGGTACTAAATCGCCAAGGTCAAACACTTCTTTTTTTTTCAGATTACATCAATGTTTTATTTCACCTTGAGTAATTTCAAGATTGCTACGGGCCCACATAACAAACTTTTTATTACCCTCCTTAAATCACACTCATATTGTAACAAAATTTGTTTTTAATCATCATCAAGACATTTTTCTTGAATGGACCTCAAATACCATGTCAAATTAGTCAAAGCCTTAAAAAGGTGAGAATTTCTTAGAAAGTCAAATAAAAAAAATGTTTATAGTTTAGTGGGCTGACACTGGTTTATTCTAGGGAGCTCTTTTGCATGATTTTTAAAATATGGGTATATAGTAACATGGAATAATTGTTACGGATCTTATTTTGAATCAGCCTATGAGCATTATTTAATCTGTTTGGATTTGGGATATGAGAACATTACTACATTATGTTAAAGAGGATATAAAGAAGTCATAGCTCATTCAAATAACTTGAAAATGATATTTCGGACTTAAATTTGATATTCATTATTTCAATTCAGGAATTACTAAATACCGAAGTTACTGTGAATTTATTTTCTGTATATGCGCATTTCGACAACTGTCTCTTCAGTACAGATAAAATCTAAACGTTTGGAAGACCAGAAATTCAAAAGATGATTAGAAACTGATAGAGAACAAATAACAAATATAACCTAAATGTAAAGCCAAAATAAGGTAAGAAATGAGGAAGCAATATGATAAAATTACAGGATCAGTGTAAAACGGTGTGGACATTATTCAAGATAGGTAATGTTATAAAAATGGATAAAAGGGCATCTATAATGGCTGAAAATAACAAGTGCATTCTACAATCTGCTAGAAAACTACGCAGGGAAACACAAAAAGACAAAATACAATCGTTAACAACGATAGGAGCACGGGCAGCCGGACACTGTACCGCACAAGCAAAAACCAGCGGTAGGGTTAAAATGGTTTATGGGTACCCAAACCTCCCTTTTCTCTATCCTGTTTTCCTATAGTATAATAAACTAAGAATAAAATCCAATACATGTAGACTACTAACTCCATGACCACGGCCTCAAAAAGGAGAGAAAATGGTAATACGTAATTTTTATAGATGGGTCAAGGAATGCTCGTCGCTCATCTGCCGCGAGCATTTAATGAGCAACTGGTAAAAACTGTCACTCTACGGAAGAAAAATTGAATTCAAGATTTTCCATAGATTTTGGTAAAGATGATGTATTTTCAGTGGACATCGGCAGTATCTGTGAGAGGCCAGTATGTGTGTAAAATTTTCAGGTCACTAGATCTCGAAGCTAGTTTAACGAATTCCAGCAGAATATCTTGTTGATACCACCTACTGGATAAGAATGTAAAGTACGTCCAATTTTTAACCATATTTTTCGATTTTCAATCAGTTTCTGGCATTTAAACTTTGTAATATTGTGCTGTATCTCAGGTTTGTAACTTTATAATTTTCCATGATTTAGTAATAAAAGTTATTTATACTTTACTGCGTTTTGCTGTTTGTTTTATTCTGCTACTCAGAGCGGGCTAGAACAGAATTTGGGTTATCTACCGGAATGCAACAGAATTAGGGTTCTCGACTGGGATACGACGGAATTAGGGCTTTCTACCAGGATACAACAGAATTAGGATTCTCGACACCGGGATACAACAAAATCAGGGCTCTCGACCGGGATACAACAGAATTAGGGTTTTCGACTGGGATTCAACAAAATAAGAGCTCGTGGCAGGGATACAACAGACTTAGAGCTCGTGACCTTGATACAACAGAATTAGGGTTGTCGATCAGGAAGCAACAGGATTATGGCTTTCGACCGGAATACAACAGAATTGGGCCCTTGATACAAAATCTTTCGATATAAAATATATATTTCAGACTATTTTTTTGTAAATTTTATCATTAAGTGAATTTTATACATGCAGCAGCAAACATGTCATTCAATCTTGAACAATTTATTGCTAAACCCTTCAAGGAGCATTTCAATTATTCTAAAAAGACGAATCTGCTTGACCTTGGTAAACAATTTGAAATTTCTAATATTAAAAATATTCTGGAAACAAGATATTTAGAATTTATTTAATAAATATTCTTCAAAAGAGGACATCTTTGACAAAAATGCATTTTCATTAATAAAAGAAAATAATCAAACAACAAAATACCAAAGTTACTGTGAATTTAATTTCGACAACTTATGTCTGCCTCTTCAGTGCAGATCATGTCAGAATATTTGGAAATCCACAAACCAAAATATGTGTGAAAGCTGATAGAGAATTAAATTACAAGAGTGGTCTAAAAAGGAAGGCCAAAATCAACTAAGGACTGAGATATGCAAGAGGGAGATACTCCTTAGGTTTAAACAAAATTTTCTTAAATTTAGATATTGCAATTTTCAGATAAAATCGGTTTTCTGGCCAGCACCGATGTACTGGCTACCAGGTTGGTGAGTACCTTCGGGGACTAACAGTTCACCAGCTGTAGCATTAGCCCTGTGGTAATAAATATCAAAATACCGGTTACTGTGAATAACTGTCTAATATTCAAGAAACAGAGTCAGAATTAAAATAAGGTAAAAAGTTCGAAATAGGGATACGAAGGAAAGTAACAGAAGGAAATTTTGAATTACAGAAAGAAGAAAGATTGAAAAAATTAGAATCAAAGGAAGAAGAAAGAGAAAAAATAGAAATAGAGAAAGAGAAAAATAAAATAAGAAATAAAGAAAGAGAGGAAAGAGAAAAAGAGAGAGAAAACATCAGTTTACAAAATGTAGATTAAAAGAATTAATATATCAAAGTTAAGCAGGACAAAATTCAACTTTAAGTAGTTTACTTTCTTTTATGTCAAAAAGCAAATTTGAATGGTTATTCCCTTCGAGAAAAGAGTTTGATTAATATTCAGTGCATTTTGATAAGGTAGCTCATAATTTGAAATTGGTAAAATAGTATTGAATAGTCCTTTTACAAAGTTCTTTAATGGAAATGCTCCAGAAATTTATACCCAATTACCTGTAATGTATACTCAGTTTAGTGTAGAAAGGAGTTCAAATTATAATACATTCAAAGAAATTATTTTAAAGGGATATGAACTAGTACCCAAAGGCAATACAATTAGAAACTCTTCACGGGAAGGGATCTTGGTGGAAGCTATATGCTGAGGGTACATAATTTATTTGTCAGTTGGTAATGGGTCTGGAGCTTGCGTGTCAGTTAAGTGCTAGTTAGTCTCTTTAGTGATTTCATGTTTATTTCCGTATATTAAGTTCTTTCAGTTTCATTTTTCGCAGTTGACTTTTACTTTGTTTATATTTATTTATCACATTGTCTAGGGGGAAGGTTTTGGCCCAATAAAACTAGATGGTTTGCGCCTGTCCTAAGGCAGGAAATTCATTAAGCCTTTGTGTGTTTTGTCCGTTTTCTTCTTAGTTTACTTTATGTCTACAGGAGTCTAGGAGGGTGTTTGATTACTCTTTATTTAGGGGCAGACTCCGACCTTTCGTTTGGTGTGGGGTTTCCTCACCGTTCATTGAAGATCTTATGGTGGCTTTGAGTTGTTATTACTCCCTTTTGGGTCCTTGTCCCTTTGACACATTCCCTGTTTCCCTTCTTTTTTCTATCTCTGTTTGATACTAAGTCTCAGTCAAAATGAGTCAACGGTCGTTGGCTTGGGCAATTTTGTAAATTCATAATTCAATCTTTGTGCCAAGTATTTTAATACTACTTGTCATGAAAATAAATAATTTCATTTTGATTTGAAGGATGATTTTTTGTTGTTGCAAATGCAAATATATAATTTGGTGTGACGTTTGATGAAAATGAAATAATTGAGTCGAGATTTTCATAAAAATAAATTATTTTTTTAGACGAAATCGCACAAACCCTCCCCTGAAAATCAAATGGTCGACCCCTAATTCATGAACAACAAAATGATCCTGAAAATATTTGACTTGTGTAATAAGATTTTAGGTGCTGACGAGACTGTTTGTTATTATCTCTAGAATAAAGATCATAACAGAAAATGACGTCCCACTTATGTTCCTGTTGATAAGGAGTGAAGAGTTAAACATCACAATGTTTTTCAGTCATATA
Organism: Modiolus philippinarum; assembly: GCA_002080025.1. Classification (NCBI taxonomy): domain Eukaryota; kingdom Metazoa; phylum Mollusca; class Bivalvia; order Mytilida; family Modiolidae; genus Modiolus; species Modiolus philippinarum. Next base: position 115,172 of record MJUU01020063.1, read on the forward strand.
GACATGCGATTCTTAGTAGTGCACATGAAACTCATTTCTCTTGTCATCTCGGTGTTAACAAAACCTGTGATTAAATATTAAAACATGTCTATCGGTCTGACTTTTAAAATCTTGTCACACTCACCAAGTAATTGTTAAGCCTGACCAAAATATTCCAAAACTACCCTTTGCAACCAAACACAGGGTTTGCAACCAATCCTTGCTTTTTATTTTGTTATTTATTACCACTGGATGCCTCTGATGGTGTACTGTTAGTCCCCGGGGGTCATTTCTAAAATCCTTACCATTGCAGAATATTAAAGCAAAGTCATCTGTCAAGACTTTTGTGAAATTCTGAACAGTTAGTGGTCTTCCAAAATCAGTCCTTGTGAATGGTTAAACTTTATGTTTGAGTTATTTCAACATGAATGAATTAGGTATGAAACAGTAATTGTCACCAGTTCCACCCGAAAATCATGGTACTTGAGAAAGATTTCACCAGATATGGAAGAATATGGAACGTCCTGTTGTTTTTATACAACTTCTTAAGACTGGGACGAAGGTATTCAGTTGTTGTTATTTGCTGTGACGGCAGCAGCAAAAGGTAGTCTATTTGTAGATTTACATGGGATAAATAAAAGTTAAGATAGATGAATAAGCAGAAATTAAGTAATGAAAAAATTAACAGAAAATGAAGCAATCCTTGAACAAATCAGAAAACTTCGATGGAATTAGCCTTTAGTTTTCCTATTCCTGCTACCTACAATAAAAACTTCTTAGTATCTTTGAATGACTTTAATGACTTTTTAGTTTTGAATTGCCCTTTGTTGCATCAGTATTGGTCTGCCGTCTTATTTGTCATATTGCATTTTTAATGTACAAAATTTACTTCCCCATATTATAATGACCTTTTGCTCAATTTCAGATGTTATCTAGACGAATGATCTAATAGGAGTACAAATCATTAGCAATCTTTATGTAATAATGGATATCTACGGGACATTCTACACAAATCCGCTAAAATGGCTTTGGAATCCAGTGACCTGAAGATTTTACACATATACTGATACTGCCGATGTCTACTGAAATACATGACGGCTCTTTACCATACCATTGTAGGGGAAGTTTTGAGTTTGATCTTTCTTCCGTAGTGCGACAGTGTTTTACAAGAAGACTGGGTTCCTGGTTCTAGCCGGCAGTTAAGCGGCGAGAACTTTTAACCATCTTTCTAAATTACGTTTGTCATACATTTTTCTTTTTCAAGATAGTGGTCATAGTTAGAATTTTTTTTACGAAAGGATATGGAGTAAATGAACATGAGACCATAACACATATGTTAACTCCAACTGCCATTATTTTAAGGAGCTGTATGGGCATTTCGGAAATTAATTTCTCATTAGCAGCACTAGAACCCAAACAAAGGAAATCCATACATAAAACCAAACGAAATCCGAATAATCTGTAATATCAAATATAGCTAAGGACAAAACTACGTTGGAGAAGTCTACCTATATTGGGTTTTATTCGTATGTTTATTATACTATATGGAAACGGGATAGAGAAAGGGGAGGTTTGGGTACCCATAAACTGGTTCAATTATACCGCTGGTCTTTGCTAGTCCGGCTATCCTGAGTTCCTATCGTTATTTATGTTTGTCTCTTGTCTTCATTAGTGTTTTTCAAGTGCAGTTGGCTTGTGAATTATGTATCGCGTGTGATTGTAGTTTTTGGTAATTGTAGGTGTTTACCGCTATCTACTTTTTGTGACAATAGTTTAAGTCTATTATTTCAGTTTATGGTAGAGAAAATAGTGGTATCTCTTTGTCAGTTGCGAGATATTAACTTGATATTTAATCCACTAGACGTGAGCAGGAAACGCGCAGTCATAGAATATAGACTATGCATCAAGTATGAAAACTTTGGAAAAAAAAAATTACAAAGTATAAATGTTCTGTTATTCTGTTTTTTGTGGTTCGACATTTTCTTATTTGGAAAGAAAAAAATGCCACTTCTTATAGGAACTACATCTATTTTATATTTAGAAGGTACATTGTTTATGAATGTCACATATCATACATGTAGAATTTACAAATACAAATACGGTACTTAAAAGGTAAAAATAGATACTTAATTGTTTATTTAAAATTGATTTTCATTATAAACTCCATTTTTCTTTTCCAATTTGCTATCTAAGTAAACACTTTTTATCGTATTGCAGTAAAAGTTTAGCTGTTAATCTGTTAACCAGAAAGTTTTGATATTTTCGAGCATTGCAAACACATGCATTATCTCTCGCGACAATATATTCGAGTGACGATTTCAGTCGGTTGCCTCAGGTACTGATATAAGTTTTCGTCCTCTAAATTCTTGTGTAAACACCTGTGTATAAACACAATTGGAAAAAAACACGCACATAAATCTGATTTTTGGGAGGATTTCAATCAATTATAGCAGTAATGTTCCGTTCTCCTAACCGAAGGGCAAAAGAAATAAACAAACATGTATAACAGTAAAGAAAAGGTTATTGCGTAATGAAATTTATATCTAATGTTATATAATCATTATAGCTCAGTTTACGCAAAAACAAATACTTAAAATGTAAGATGACAGTTGCATGGCTTAAGTGCCACTAGACAATGTAGTAAACGGGTCACTCTGAACGTATATAAATATATTTGGAGTATTACATAATCTCCAACTTCAACTCAGACTTGACCTGAGTAATATACATTCATTAAAGGATACCCGATCAACGAGTCTCTTTTATTGTGCAAAATATGAAATGGAGTTCTTGCGAATTTGGATTGGCCTCTGGAATAGGCATTTCAATTGTTATGTCGATAAGTATTGGTCTAATAGTTTCACCATATGTGTCGGACAACCATTCAGGTAGAGTATCTTTTAATGTATGGTTGATTTAAATGTACCTCTAGTTTACTTTTCAGATATAGTTTTTGTCTTCAGGAAACTCAAATAAAGGTTCTATTATTTTAGCTCACTTAACCCGAAGGGCGATTTGGACTATTAGTCTCCATTACCTGCCCCTTGCATGGCTTCTTTCTTTTTCAAGTTTTGAGCATATCCTCTAAAACAACATTTTGAAAAATAGGAAAGGAAGATCCTTTAAACAAATTGTTCATATCCACTTGATCTATGCCACTGTTAATGAACTGTTAATACCCGAGGATATTTTACCCAAACAGTAGTACTCCGGTCCTGACCCGACAAAAAATGAGGACCCATAAACCGGTTTAACCCTACAGCTGTTTTTGCTGGTGCCGGTACCAATTAAAGTCCGGCTGTCCCGAGTTCCTATCGTTGTTTACTTTTTTGTCTTTTATTTGTTGTTGTTTTTTTTCTTGTGCAGTTTCTTGATACATTGCGGCATGTGACTGTTTTTCGGACATTATAAGTGTTTCCTGTTATCCTTTTTATTCTATTTTGATTCCAAGTACTGCTCTTTTCTGGATTTAACTATTATTATTGACTCTTGTAAAATACAAACTATTACTATTTTTCTCGACGGCGACATCATACGGGGTGTGAACGATTTTTCCATGAATGTGTATCACATCAAAACTTTTACAAAAGGGTTACAGATTTCATAAGTCGTTGAATACATTTAAGAAGTTTTATTATAGATATGACGATTTGATATCTAAATATTTCGTTACTCGCAAACAGCTTATTACTAAGGGCATTTATAATCCTCGTTTTTTACGAAAATGATAATAAAATTTGAAATTGATTAAAATCAAGAAAACTGGGTCGTAACTTACATTCTTTACGTAAAAGTTGATATTGACCAGATATTCTGCTTGCATCCATTAAATTGGTTTTGAGATCTAGTGACCTGAGAATTTAGCATAGAAACTGGTCTCTCACAGATACTGCCGACATGGTGTAATATATGGTGAGTCTTGACCAAGCCCTTTGGGAAGTTTTGTTAAATCCTATTCACCAGGCTAGACAATATCTGTCTGTTATATAACTTTTCATTTTTTGATATATTTTTAAACTACTACTACTCACTGCTTCCAAAGTGCGGCTCAAGTAAATTGGTGGTTTATGTTTTTTATTAGTAAACCTTGCAGTGCGTGGTTAAAGAGTTGACGACTTCAAAATACGAATACAACACTACAAAATGTAAATCAACACAGATTATTTATAAATAATTCATAACAAATGTTAAGGTTTCAATTGATATCTGTCAAATACCAATTTTCCTCAATTTATGTAAAATACAGCGATGTAGATTTATTTTCTTAGGCGAATTTGGTTTATGTATATAAACGGTTATGCGGTATGTGGCTAATGTATCTCTTCTTATGTGAATGAGGCTTTGGTGTATGTATCTAGAATAGTGAAAACCAAGCTCTAACAACGTATCTGCCATAAAATTGTTAACAATAGTTATTATGCGACTTTAAACGGGTTCTAGTAATTATATTAACTTCACTTCTAACTGAAGATACAGATACCCTTTTATAATAAATTACTGCAAATTCAGAAATTAATTCTATTGTCAAGGAATCGCAATAAAAAATGGGTGTATGACAAGCCGTTGGGGAATTTATTTACTTTAATTTTAGATTCTCATCCACCTATAACAAGAAATCTGGGATGGGTGGGAGGGTTTATTTTTTTTAACGATTCTCGCTAAAATTCATATTAAAAAATCGATTTTTAAATATTAAACATTTCTTTATAAATATTATATGATAATTATTTTCACGTCAAATAATATTTTTAATATTAACTAACATTTTTAATATTGAAACTATTTTCTTTTATTACTTAACGATTTTATTTGAATAATTCCATTGGTTTAAATGCTGTCACCTTATGTTCCATCAATTTTGATATTGTTTGATTAAGAATGATATTGACCAATGACGTCACTGATTCTGAAGCCATGCAACTTTCTGCCAATCAGAAATCCCGTACTATAAGAATGTTCGGTAAACCAAACATTTCAAAAGGAAATAACTAAATACCGAAGCTTCTGTGAATTTAATTTTTGCATATGCGCATTTCGACAACTTATGTCTCTTCAGTGCAGATAAAATCTAAACGTTTGGAAGACCATAACTCAAAGATGCGTTTGACTCGCAGAAGGCGTCTGTTGTTCACTGTTGACTTTAGCAGCATTTTGTAACATGTAGACTTCTATTTAAAAAATACCCGAAAGGTGATCAAAATTAAAAACATTCGATACACAATCGGGGTATGCGTTTTAGTAGTTCTACAATTTTCATCTCGATATCAGAGGCTCGTTTATTTATCACAGTAATTTCGGACAAAGTCATGCCAGGTGGGTGTTTTCATGAATGTTTTATTATTTCATTCCAATTTATTTTTGTTTTGGTGAAAATGTTCAAAGGACGAACTATATTCCTTATTGTGTCATTAAAATATCAAAGCTAAGGAAAAAAATGTATGTAGTGAAATAAGATTTCACGTTTATAGACCAGGACTGTTGGAAAATCGAGTCACTTACTTTACAATATAAATCACTGAAAATGTGATTCAACTCGTATGATGTACCGATAGGTAATTTTTCGGTGTGCAGAGTTCTGAGTACTAAACACAAAAGTAATTACAATTACAATTTCACAATTTGTGTTATCCTGAAGAAAAAAACCGTTGAACATGAACATTTACATGTATCCTGATTATTATTAAATAAAACAATTACGGGTCTTTTGTATCGGTCAAAATGAGTTTAAATAAACCTAAAAATATTAATATTAACATCTGCCTCCGGCGTCGGTCAATATTTATTTTTAGATATATTTAGACTCATATTGACCTCTACAAAAGGCCATAATTGTATAATATTAAAAATTATCTTTTAATATTCAAAAATCCATTTTTAATATTAGGGTTATTCTATGAGGATAAAAATTTCCCAACGGCCTGCCATATGAGTGCATCAATTTCTGAATTGACATTCAGTATCAATACAAATGTAACTAGAAGTGGTGCCATCAGAAAATACTTCCCTGTTTGACACAGAAAACAGTTCCACTGACAAGCTCACATGTGTCAAAATCGACATTTTTGGGCCTCCTGTTTGTACCAAGACCAATATCAAAAATCGGAAAGCTTATTGCGCATCTGCAGACTACATGCTACAATTGTATTACAAAATTAAATCCATAAATCCAAAAACGTAGTTGGAGTTCCACTGACAAGCTCACATGTGTGAAGATTGACATCATGGGGCCTATTGTTTGCACCAAGGCCAACATCAAAAATCTGAAAGCTAATTGCACATCTGCAGACTATATGCAACAATTCTATAACAAAATTAAATCCATCAATCCAAAAATGAAGGAGGAATTGCACTGTTAAGCTCATGTGTGTCAAAATTGACATCTTAGGGCCACTTGTTTGTAACAAGACCAATATAAAAAATCCGAAAGCTTATTGCACATCTGCAGACTACATGCTACAATTATATAACAAAATTAAAGCCATCAATCCAAAAATGTAGGTGGAGTTCCACTGAAAAGCTCACATTTGTCAAGATTGACATCATGGGGCCTCTTGTTTGCACCAAGACCAATATCAAAAATCCGAAAGCTTATTGCGCATCTGCAGACTATATGCAACGATTCTATAACAAAATTAAATCCATAAATTCAAAAATGTAGGAGGAGTTCCACTGACAAGCTCTCTTGTGTCAAAATTGACATCCTGGGGCCTCTTGTTTGCACCAAGACCAATATCAAAAATCCGAAAGCTTATTGCGCATCTGCAGACTATATGCAACAATTCTTTAAAAAAATTAAATCCATAAATAAAAAAAATAAGTAAGGAGTTCCACTGACAAGGTCCATCTAATGGACAGACGGACAGATGGACAGACGGACGGACAGATGGACAGACGAACGGACGGGACCAAAACAATATCCCCGCATTTTCTTCAGAAAAGTGCGGGGATAATAAGAGTAAGCATCCATTTAGGAAAAAGTGTGTGTTTTCTCGAGTTTTATGAAATATTACATCTAAATTAATTGTCATAAAGTGCAACGGAATATAGAAAAAAAACAAATTACAGTTTATATTTTCGAAATGTGATCATCTTAAATATCATCAAATAGTGAATTTGTGTGGAATACATGTAAAAATCAATAAAAACGTTCAAAACGTTAAGAATTTTCACTTATACTGAGATTAGGTATAACGTTTGAATTTCAATTAATATGAGACCCGAAATTATTGCGGGAATAATAATTATATTATTTCAATTAGATTAGAGAAAATGTAGTTATTCATGGTATGTACAAACTATTATCCATTCATCTTATTTGCAATTGATTCATATCAATATGACGAAAATAACTATACTAGACCGTCAAAGTGTAGATAATATGAAAAAATGGGATAAATGACAAGGGAACAACATCCCATCTACACGTTAAAAAGACGTAAGACAAAGCTTCTAGGGGTAACTTTACGGTCTTTAACACAATGGGGAACTTCATACCATATAGGGTCTGTAAGTCTCGTCATGTGACACCGAGAAATCACGATAAAATTGTAATATCAAAGTATTTCCCGCCAAAATATGACGTCTAAGGATTATGACGTTCAAAGTTTTTGTTTGAAACGTCATATATTATTGCTAAAAATGCAACTTCCGGGTACAACTTATGTGCCCGGAAGTTTCAAAATTGGACGAGACTTACAGACCCTATTGCAAGCTCTAAATGGCCCAAAAAAGAAAAACGTGAATAAATCAATAAAAAAAACACATCCAATAACCGGATTATCAAGAAACTAAAATTATAAGAAGACAATGAAGATGAAGAACAACAATAAAGATGAAGAACAATGAAGACAATGAAGATGAAGAACAACAATAAAAGCGTTGTTCCATTGCTGTGTTTTACCATGTATTTGTAGAGATTTTGTCTCATTTGCATTTACTCCATATCCCTTCATTGTTAATGACATTCCAAAAACCAACATATTCCTGATAAGTTTATTTGTTTATAAAAGATATGTGTCCTACGAACCAACATACGAATAAAAACGCACAAAAAACATAAGAAAATTTTTTCTATGATAACAGCACTAACCTGTCGCACTTGAACATTTTTACATAAACCTTTGGTAGCACCTACAGAAGCCACCTGTCGCGGTTACAGCACCCAAAGTCTCAGTTTTATGGTTAAAACCCAGATATCTTCAAAGATGCGTGAGGAAGTCGGATTGTTTGAATAAAATGTGTATCCATTGTGTAAAAGCTGTGTTACATTAATATTTTGTAACAGGAAAACGTGTCATTGTATAGTCATTAACAATTTATATAATTTAGGAAAAAGAAGGGAAACGTGGAATGTGTCAAAGAGACAACGACCCAAAGGGGAGTAATAACAATTCAAAGCCACCATAAGATCTTCAATGAACGGTGAGGAAACCCCAAACCCAACGGCAGGTCGGCGTTGGCCCCTAAATAAAGAGTAATCAAGTTCAGCGAAATAAACATTATCCTAGACTCACATAAACATAAAGTGAACAAACTAGAAAACAGACATATATAATTTGTTTATTTTCGCATATTAAACGCACTTTCTTTGCCTTTGTTTGGTCGGTCGGTTAGTGCGGCAATATACCTATCTTATACCTTCCATTACAGATTAGTAAAATTAAATTAAATTAAATCGAGCCGCACTTGGGAAGCAGTGCTACTGTAGCAAATTGAATAAACCTTCATCGGGTATAAAAAGTGGATGTTTTTACCCACACCTCTGAAACATACCATTTGAGCTACAGGCAGATGTATATCGAAAGGTCATTTAATAAATAAAGAATTGTCGATCGAACGAAAAACAAAGAAAATCTTCGTTTGGAAACACAATTTATCATCAGACCCGATGAATACTATAATTTCTGATTCAATCATTCAATAGAACTTAATCAAATTGTATATGAAGAGTATATGGAGGTTACTCATTTACTAAAACGAACTACCTTAGAAATATGCCACATTGGACGTTGATTTGTAAGACGGATTCACGCGATCCTATACCTGTATTCGATGGGCTGTATTACACTTGTTACTTCCATTTACAGAAGAAATATAATTTGTTTGAGTTTCTTTAATTTCGTGAGGAAAATATTTTCTGTATTTGCTACTGCCAAAAAGCGAAATAGATATTGGCAAAAGGTATGTTTGGCCACACATGCTTTGTCAATCGATGCATCAAAGGTCACGCAGAAGAGTACATCTACAAAACCATTTGACATAAGTTGTCGAAATGCGCATATGCAGAATTTAAATTATCAGTAACTTCGGTATTTAGTCATTTGTTACCACTGGGTCGATGCCACTGCTGGTGGACTGTTAGTCCCCGAGGGTATTCACCAGCCCAGTAGTCAGTACTTCGGTGCTGACCCGAAAGCCGATACTATTTGGAACCTTACAATATCTAAATTTTTGTAAATTTTGTTGAAAACTAAGGAGTATCTCCCTCATGCAAAGCTCTGTCCTTAGCTGATTTTGGCTTTACACTTTGATCATTTTGGTTATTTGTTCTCTCTCAGTTTTTAAACATCTTTGAGTTTATGGTCTTCCAAACGTTTAGATTTTATCTGCACTGAAGAGACATAAGTTGTCGAAATGCGCATATGCAGAATTTAAATTATCAGTAACTTCGGTATTTAGTCATTGGATCGTACGCATATTTTTCTACTATTCAAAACTCAATTCCCGGATTTCTTGAAAATGATTCTCATTTTTCTAAATTTGTTTTATCAAATGATTTGGTTTATTTCCGGTAAAAAGGAATAATAGAAATTTTGTTTCTGATACTTCAAATATTGTTTCCAATCATAGATTCACCAACAAGTGGCTTTATTGTCGCCAATATTTTCCGTATTAGATACAGAACTTCCATAACTCTGTATATATCCTCGTTTTGCTGCGCTTTTGTCGGGAAACGGCCATTAACCCTACCGCTGGCTTTTGCTAGTGCCGGTACCAAGTCCGGCTGTCCCGAGTTCCTATCGTTGTTTATGTTTGTCTCTTGTATTTTTATTGTGGGTTTTTTTCTTGTGCAGTTCCTATTTACTTTCTGGCATGTGGCTATGTTTTTCGGCCATTGTAGGTGTTTCCTGTTATCTTTTTTTATTCCATTTACGGAAGAAACCTCAGTAATATTTTAATGGCCAGAAATGACAAAGTATAGTAAGTGAGAACCGAACCATCAGTCAAAAGAACGAACAATCCATGGACAAAGGCAAAATCGGAAACACTTAGAAACAAAGACACTACTTGAGTACGGGACAAAAATGAAAAATGAAGACACTTTATTCATATATGCATTTTTTTGTTTTTTCTGGATAAAAATCAATGTCTTCATTTTTGTGATTGCTTTCTCTTTTAGGAAGCAAAGGAAATGAACAAGGTATTAAAGCTGCACGATTATATTCCAGTAAAAAACAGAATACGAGTTATCCAGGTATATATTTGCCACACCTAAAGTAGATAATTATGAAAAAATCAAATTTTTGAGCCCCAACCCATTGTAATCATCATGTTAATGAATGGAGCTGCAAAACAAATATATATAATTTGGTAAAGAATTTGGTTTTTCTCAGTCACGTTGAATCAAATAAGCAAAAAAAAAAATAATGACACATTTCGGACCGTTCTTTTGTATCGAGCATTTGAAAACAACTTAATTGGTAAATAGCCGGAGTGAAGTGATGAAAAATCTAATACTTTAAGTAAGGTTGTAAATAACGTACGAAATCTAATACGGTTGTAAATAAAAAATACCGAAGTTACTGTAAATATCAGATTGTTATTTGAAATTTCTTAATAATTACAAACAATAACTAGAATTAATGTTTTTCTTCAAATCAAAAATTTGTAAAAGTGTGGTTGTTGGGTAGAATTACAAAAACTAAGTCATCTATGAGACTTTCAGGAAATTTACAAATATTGGAATTAAATGAAATTGAAATCGAATTCATTTATTGAAATTGTTTGTTTTTAAGTGAATTTTTTTTAAAATATGGTTTCAATATAGAATTCCACAGAATAAATTGTCTTTGAAAATTTCAGAAAACTTGTCATAATTGGAATAAACTATTTTCGAAATCGCAACAGTGAAAATATTTGTTTTTCTAAAAAAAAAGAACTTTTATTGCTTTGTAGAATTTAAAAAAAGGTTGTATCAAATCATTTTTGAAACCTAGTTAGAGAAAATGTTTGTCTGCATCATTACACATTCTTTCAAAAAGTATTACTTGGTAGAATGCCAAACAAGTGTGTGGTTTACGGACTTGCAGGTATTTAACCAAAATTGGAATTACATTTTAGAATTCTAAGTATTCAGAATTTTTTCAATATCAATTATATACCAAAATATAAGACATTTTCTGGAAATTTACCAAAGTTAGGATCGCAAAATCAAATTCTTGAATCTGCCAAACTTTTCAATAAACTAAATACCGAACATACTGTAAATTTAATTTCTGTATATGGCCATTTCGACAACTTATGTTTCTGCAGTGCAGATAAAATCAACATTTTGAAGACCATAAACCCAAAGATGTTAAAAAAATGATAGAGAACAAGTAACCAATATTGTCCTAATGGAAAGTCAAAATCAGCTAAGGACAGAGCTTTGTATGAGGGAGATACTCATTTATTTTCGCAAACATTTAGAAAAAATTAGATATTTTTAGTTTCCAATAAAATCGACTTTCAGGTCAGCACCGAAGTACGGTATTGTCAAATAATGGCTAAAAATAAATCTATTGTAACATCTAAACACTTAAAAGTGTACATTTTTAATTCAGATTGATAGCACATTCTATTTAATTTAAAATAGTTGATGGTCACTGGAGTAATTGGCTAGAAGTTGGAAGCTGTAGTGTAACATGTGGAGAAGGTGTTATCGCCCTTGTTCGAGAATGCTCCAATCCATACCCTTACTATGGTGGAAATGCGTTTTGGATTTGGCATTTGTTCAAGACAGATGTGTGAAAAAGGTACAAATACCGATCTCATTACCAACACAGTCTATATAAGATTTCTTACTTAAAACATTATTGATATAGCATTAGTGACGTAATTTTTTGATGCTGGTCAATTGTTTTACAATCGCGATTTAATTTTTGTTTTAAGGCTCGGAATTAGATTAAAGGTTCATTAATTTAAAAGTAGCCACGACGAAACTCCAAATATATTTTTAAGTAAATGTTTAAGGATGGCATGGCATACACCAACGGTAAGCTAATATTTTACCGCTTCATGCCATGCATTACCATAATTTTACAACAAAGGCTTTAAAAGTTTTCTAGTACCCTTCTATGTTATTTTAACAGAAAATTTGAATCGAAAACAGAGGGAGTATACCTGGTTAACTGAACACCTGTATTGTTATAATGCCCTGGTGTCTATCGATTAACGAAAACACTTGGGTCGGGAGTTAATCTCGATTGCGAAGCAAAAAAAAATTGTAATTACTTGACAAAGTGTCAACAAAAACTTTTTACCTGTAAACAAATTTATCTTAATAAAAGTAAATGGTAACTGGATATTTGTTCTGAAAATTTTTTCTTAGATTTACCTATACATTTTTATGTAAATTAGTAAACAAATCAAAATTCTGTTTGTTCATTGGCCAGCCGAATAAACAAAAAACAAGCAGGTGTTTTTTCATCGGTTTGTTGGTTTGCGTAAATCATTCATCAATCACTCCCACATCGCATTTCTTTAAAATTTGAGTGAAATTACCATGAAGGTCTATGGAAAATATTTTTATTTGAACTTTGATTATTTCGGTAAATATACCAAGAGTAGCGGCAAAAATTAGAAAATGATACATATATGTTTTATTAGGGTCTTATGTAAAACAAAATAGCTATAAACAGCGATTAAGGCTGCGGCAAATTTCGTTGTGCGTACTTTAAAACGTTTAACTTCTTTCTATGTCTACTCCACCATATGCTTCATGTGCCGCGGTTCACGGAATTTCAGACCTTTTCCACTACTTTCTCATAGTTTTGTGTTGTTAACGGTTATTGCCACGTGTAAAGTTAGACTGCAATTCAATGGGGAAAGTATACTGGTAGTATTTAAAGCGCTTGGTATATTTTAACTTAAACAGATTTACTTATCCGTTGGTTCCGATGGTTTGAATTAGAAATACTTACTTACTTCAAAATATAATAATAATAATATTTTTCAGTCAATAGCAAATAACAAAACATGTTATAGCAATGATGAAAGTTTGGGGATAGTGAGAACAGTACATGAGAACGGCAATGAATATTGGGACTAGAATCATTGAGACGAGAACTTTATGTATTGAATTTAACTCGAGAATTTGTTATTTTTAATAGTATTTTTTAATTCGATTAAATTAAATTTAGCGATCCATTCTGGAATCCTCCTCATACCCTATCTATGAGAAAGATGTTGTTGAAATCATACTTCTACCTCAGTCGTCTTTGGGGGAAGATATTGTTAAAAATCACACTTCAATGTAAGCCATCTATGGGGAAGGTATTGTTAAAATCATACTTCTATGTAAGCCATCTATGGGGAAGATATTGTTAAAATCACACTTCTATGTAAGCCGTCTATGGGGAAGATATTGTTAAAATCACACTTTTATGTAAGCCGTAATTAGTATCAAATGAGATGCTAATACCATAGCATAAACATCCCATCCATTTTATGGATTACCAAATTTCAATGGATCAATTCACATTGAAATTCCATGCTCAGTCTGCAAGATACTAAACCAATCTCTTCCTAAGCTCCTTGCTTAATTTTGCACTGAAGTTGCAGTCAAATATTTTTTAAAATGCAACTACTATCATACTTAATCTATAAAAGTCTTAAAATCTACGACAAACGTGATTTTAACTTTTCAATAGTGAACTTTCCCTTTCTCAGCAGTATTGGGTACATATTTTTCAGTTGAATGATTACTGTCGAGCAAGTTGTTTATACAGTCTATACATAAAGTACAGAAAAGAGCAAAAATATCAGCTGTCAGTCTCACAAACGAAAATGTACATTTCAGATAGATTATACTACTAGACGGATTTGACATTAACATTTTATTACTTTACACAGGACTGTCCATTTGTGACGAGTACCGTGTACGCAGAGGGACACGCTTACCCATAATATGATATCGGTATTTATTTCACACTTTGTTTAATTTTGTTGGCTTCGTAAGGGTCGTATTTCTTTTATGTTTTGTATGTTTTGTTCAATTTTGCTGGTTTTTTTGTCGGTTTTGCCTTCCTATCTATAGACTTTGATCAATGTCATAATCGTACAAGGGCTTGTTTCAACTCAATCGTTCTTACGTGATCTTGTGACTTTAAGCCTTTCATTTAACCCTGTAGACAGAATCCTTAGAGGCTTCAGTATACAGCTGTATCAGTTGATTTGTCATTCTTTGCACCCCTTTTGGCATTTAGGCTACTTTATTTGAACAATTGACCTATTTTCCTTTATTTTTAAGCTACTGATATTTTAATTTTTGTCAGAGTTTCTCATTCATATATTGATACCTACTTGAACGTCAACAATTCCTTTTGCATTCCTAAATGCGTGGTTGGAAGAAAATGTAGTGCAGTCATAAAATGTCCGCTAACCCGTTGTTGCTAATAGCAATGATATGGAATTGTTAATGTTTCTATTAGCAACAACTAGCTATGTGAATAAAATCCTAGATTTTATCATTTTATGCCATGATTTTAATGTCAAGCAAATATTTTATTTAGGTTTACTTATTTATACAGGACAGGACTGGACCGGCTATCCCGAGTTCCTATCGTTATTTATGTTTGTCTCTTGTTTTCATTATTGTTTTTCTGGTGCAGTTTGCTTGTAAATTGTGGCATGTGATTGTAGTTCCTGGCCATTGTAGGTGTTTGGTGTTTTCTTGTTTTTGTAATTTAGATTCTTTTCCATCAGCCAAGCGGATCATGCTTTCCCTTCCGGAGCTCTTGATAATACTTCAAGTTTTTGTAGGGTTTAATACTGCTAGTAATGCAGTTTTGACGCGTTCTTGTTCATTTTTGTTTTTTGTTTGTTTTTTTTTTGTTTTGTTTTTTTGTTTGTTTGTTTGTTTGTTTGTTTTTTTTTGTTTTTTTTTTTGTCTTTGTCATGCTGTCTCAATTCGTGTTGGATGTGAATTGCCGTGACTTTGGATTTTGGATTTTAGAAACTCCCTTTCCA
>MJUU01020063.1:143452-154917 GCA_002080025.1 Modiolus philippinarum
AGTTTAATTCTGGAGAGAGTTCATAGTTATTACCTAATAAGGAATTTGTATCTAAAGGAACTTGTAGATTATTTAATTCATTAAGCAACTGTGCTCTATGTAACATATAAAGAGGACAAATAAATAAATAATGATAATTATCCTCAGTGTCGGCACCACATGCACATTTTGAGCTCGCAGACAAGTGTGACTGTAATAAATGTTGATTGAGATCACTTGCCTCATTTCGAAGTTGACAGTAAGTGATATTATTTTTTCGATCACCAAGATTAAAATGTTCCGGTGGTTTTTGTATATCATCATTTAATTTTTTCTTAAATATAGATATGGGGGTAATATTTTGCACTTCATTGTCTAGATTGTTCCAGGCATTTAGTGCACTTGGTAAAAAACTCTTTTTATAAGACTCTGTACAGCTTTGGGGAATGTTAAAAAACCTTGGATTTCTGAGAGGGTAGTTTTCTGAGACATTTATATGAGACGTCACAAAATTAGATATATAGCTTGGAAGGTACCCATGCAATGCTTTATGTATAAAAAGTAGTTTTTGTTTATTACGTCTATTTTGCAATGAGTCCCATCCAAGTTCATGGTATAATTTTAATTTAGAAGTACCTTTACGTAAACCAGTTACAATCCTGGCAGCTTCATATTGAACAGATTCAATCAAATCAGCTTCTTGCTGGGTGCAATTATCCCAAACAATATTGCCATATTCTAGAATTGGCCTTATAAATCCAATATATATTTTTTCAAGGGACTTCCTATCAAGGTTATACTTCAATAATCTTAGAACATTTAACCTGGACCAAGCTTTAGAATATATTTCATTGATGTGATCCAATATAATATAGGAACATTTCCATTAAATTTTCATCCTCAGTGACATGGAATAACACATTATAAAGTCATTGAGCACATCTTGCACAACCTTCGTTGTAAATACAGGGCTAACAAACCATTTTTTTGGAAAAAAATTATCCGCTTGAAAATTCGACCATAACACTTCATGAGCATGCGCACCCTTTTTGAGAAACGATATTCTAATATTTACAACTATAAAAGAATGGCAACGAAAGAATCCGGTTTCCACACCTACATATGAAACAATTTGTCCACCAATTTGAAAATAAAAACTGACTATTTGTCCACCATTGTAAAAATAAACCAGAAGCTCAGAAGGCTGAGTCTGTATCGCTCACCTGGCTTTCCGGTTTCAGCAGATTTTTATATCAGAGGAACTGTAAATGGCAGCAATCCAAGTGAAGGACCTTCCATACATCATTGCTGTAAAGTTTTGTTTAATCCGTTTAAAGTAATTTCAGAACAGATTGTCAAAATGTGTGTTTTCCCATAATGTGTGTTTTCCCATAGATTACAATGTTAAACTATGTTCGGCCCTGACGGCCATGTTTTTTTTGTTTTTGTTTTTGTTTTTGTTTTTGTTTTTTTTGGCAGATCAGAAAATTGTGGGCAATTTTATTGATGGACTATCCATATACATCATTTCTGTAAAGTTTGGATCAATTCTCTTCAGTAGTTTCAGAGGAGATAGTTTAAATGTGCTTTTACCAAAGGGCCCAATGGTAAACTATGTTCCCCACTAGCGACCATGTTTTCTATGGGATAAAAAATAAAATCGGAAATCATTCCTGTATAGTTTGGTTTAATTTGCTCCAGTAGTTTCAGAATATAGATAGTCAAAGTGTGCGTGTTTTCCAATAGGGTACAAAGTTAAACTGTTTTCGGTCATAACGGCCATGTTTTTGGTTGATAAAAAAAATCGGCATTGTTAGTAAATGACCTTCCATACATCATTTCTGTAAAGTTTGAATCAATTCTGTTCAATAGTTTCAGAGGAGATAGTTAAAATGTGCTTTTCCCATAGGGTCCAATGTTAAACTATGTTCCCCACTGGTGACCATGTTTTCTATGGAATCAAAATTTTTTTTTAGGAAATCTAAGTGAAGGACTTACCATAAATCATTCCTGGAAAGTTTGGTTTAATTCCCTCTGGTCATTTCAGAGGAAATCGGCTTTCTGCGTGAAGGACCTTCCATACATCATTCCTGTAAAGTTTGGTTTATCTTGCTCCAGTATTTTCAGAATAGATAGTCAAAATGTGTGTTTTCCGATAGGGTCCAGTGTGAAACTATGTTTGGCCCTTGTGGTCATGTTTTCAGCAGATCAAAACATTTTGGCAATCTTAGTAAAGGACCTTACAAACATTACTCCTGTAAAGTTTGGTGTTGTTTCAGAGGAGATAGTTAAAATGTGCTTTTCCCATAGGGTCCAATGGAAACTATGTTCCCCGCTGTAAGCCATTATTTTTTGGCGGATTAAACACATTTCAGCATACTAAGTGCAGGACCACTGTCATTGGATTAATTTTCTCTAGTCGTTTCAGAAAAGATAGTCAAAATGGTTCTTTTCCTCATAGGGTCCAATGTTAAACTATGTTCGGCCCTGGCGGTCATGTTTTTTGGCCGACTTGAAAAAATTTAGCGATCTTAGAAAAGGACCTTACAAACATTCCTTCTGTAAAGTTTGTTTCAAATTGGTCCAGTGATTTCAGGGGAGATAGTTTAAATGTGAAAAGTTTATGGACAGACGGACGCCGAATGAAGACAAAAGCTCACATGGCATTTTAGGCCAGGTGAGCTAAGAATTGTGCTTTTTTTGTCCTAGAAGTTTTGTGACGTTTTTGTCCTGTGATTTTCTGTCTGTTTTTCCGAAAAGAACTTATTACCAAATATATAGAAATCATAGGCCAAATTCAGTACCAAGGACATAAATAGAGTGAAATACACGGAATGAAACATGGTATTATAAGGGGTTAGAATTTTGATAAAACAGTGAATTTCTAAAGGCAAAATATAAATTATACATTTTTCTTATCTACGAACAGACGTATTTAGTGGACCGACAGACAGCGGATTCTGCAGCCACAGCGACTGCTTTGATGACTGGTATCAAAACTAATTATTACACTGTTGGTGTGGATAGTACATCAAAGATGGGTGATTGTGAATCCATTAAAAGTGGGAGAGTCAAAGGCATGCTTCACTGGTCTAGACTGGCAGGTATGTGGAGTAATTAGAAGAGATATAGCGACCCAAAACAACCAAATTGCAAAACTATCCGAATATCTGCAAAACTGTTGGACATACCAGTACATTTTCCAATGAAAAGGGAGCCATCATACTGTCATTCTTCTTTAAAATCAATTGTTACATAAAACTAAAAATAAACGAACCATGTTGCCCAAGGAGTTAGCCTGTTCGTTCGACAGGGACAGCATCTGTTATGTATGCAGAATCTTTCATTCAAAAACTTACAAAAGATAAAATCGAACAAACAAAAAAGAAAATTCAGATATATTTTTTTATATTTGTTGGGTAATAATTTATTTAAAGTCAATAATATACAGTTTTTTCATACAACGGGCAACGTGAAATGACTGTCTCAAAATTACAAAACAGGATAACAGAAAACTCAAAAACTTATACAACAAGGGCATGTTCGATCACTGTTCACTACAGAAGATTTAGGTCGTCACCATAATTTGACAGACCGGTACGATGTTTCTATTTCACAGATGACAATAGATATCTTTTGGTAGATCCAGAGTTTATTGCCGGACTGACAAACACCGACTTTGACGAAACCGGACTTTTCACTGGCAATGTCACTGGTGCCACTACATGTAACTGAAACGAACTGTAAATAGATGTCAAACCGTATCAATTTTGCGAGCTTCCAGTGGTAGCGTCATTTGTCTGAGAATTTTAGGACTAAGCCAAAATATTTTTTTGTTTTGCACTGTTGATAAAGCCACTGAAGACATTCAGTTTTAAAGAAAGCGAACTAAATTTGCAATATATAATCAATATCCAAGAAATTTTGATTTTTTTCTTAGCTGCAGTGTGCACAAATATTTCTACTTTCAGGTAAAAGTACTGGCCTAGTAACTAGTACACGTATAACACATGCTACCCCAGCCTCGGCATACGCCCATTCCCCACACCGTGATTGGGAAGGTGATGCAGTATTACCTAGCGATCATGGAGAGTGTAAAGATATTGCCTACCAACTAGTAGTGGACAATTATGATATTCAGGTACATAACTGTTACGAGTTCGTTTTAACTACAACAGAAAAATACTGCCAAGTGATGAAAATTGCTTATTAAAAGGACGCAAATGTCAAAGATCTGTCCCGCAATGACCAGAAACATCCAAGGATAACACAGTTATTTGTTATTTCAGTCTCATTGTGTTTCTTTCATACTGTTTATTCATAGAACCGTGAACGATTCCCACCTTGCACCAGGGCTGATTACAAGATTTGTGACAACAATCACCTTCATTTAGCTTCATTTAATGTTTCCTATTTTTTTAGGTTAATGAGGAGAGCTGTCACGTGATCTAACAAATGGGGGGATTTAAAATGGAATGAAATTTGACAGGAAAGTTACTTAACATGTGTAGAAACGAGTGTTGATGTTAAAACTATCAAAATGGCGACCGTTACTCAGACTAAGACTAAGAAACTTTATTTATAGTCGGATATATATATATATATAGTACAAGCAAAACATAAGCTCTCCGTTGCTTTGGGGTCAGAAAATGGAGGGAAAATTTCAAATTGCTCCAGACTTACACATTTGAATGAAATGACAGGAAGGTAAAATAGCATGTGTAGTAACGAGTTCTGGTAAAAATGATCAAAATGGTGACCGTTGCCATGGAAACAGAAAATGGATGGGGAGATTCAAATTGCTCCGATTGGGATGAAAAATAGAGATAATCTTAAAATGATGCGAGAAAAGGGAAAATAATTATAAAAAGGAAAAAATACTGTAAAATTTACATAAACTAGAGAGATAGTTGTGAAAATCACGCATACAAAGGAATCGGAAAAGTGGAAATAAGGATAAAATAGAACAAGAAAATTGTGGGTACAGGGAAGTCACCTTAGAACAGCTAAAGCTATGTCCCTTCCAATCAATTAACACAGAAGTGATAGAAATACTCCCAGAACAAGCTATTGCTGATTTCAATTTTATGAAAATCATTCCCAAAAAGTATGGAACAAGAAAATATGAGAAATATCAACTCCTTCATATCATCAATGTCATCCAGCCACTCCAGGTGAAATGGTGGCCAACAGAAAACACACACTACTACCGGTCCCTTTATCTCTCTATAGGATTCATGCGGCGTCATGTTTCCAAGTATCACACAATATATCCCAAAATTAGAATTTGTAAATGACAACTTTTTTGCACTTACGTTTAACAGTAAGCAAGATAGTATCCACTTCGGGTTTGGCATGTGCAACTTGCATATTGAGACCATATGCAGTCACATGACAATGGTAGTTTGGTTTTGTGCTAAAAGCACAGCCGTTGATATCACTTCCGGTTTTTGTACTAGTGACAACATGTTGTCAACTTTGAATGCTTAGATATCCTAAAAACCTGGTTTGCTATATATGTACTGACTTTTTAATATATTATTTTTGTTATTTCAAATAATATATTCAATAGAAAAATCAAATTTTAAATGACACGATTCTTTTTATGGCATGTAATATGGTCTGGCAAGGACCAAAAGGGAGTAATAAAATTGCAAGTTAAGGGAGAATTGTGGTTATTTTAAAGCTACTAGGTGGCAAGATCGCAGTCTATTCTATGTTATCACATATTCAATAGTCACAGCTCATACCAATATTTTCGCTCTACTAGCAACATGCACATTACATTACTAATATATCATTGTTGTTAATACACATGACACCACGGGGCAGGTAACACTTGCCCCATATATCTCGAGAAAAAGCCTGGTAAGGGGGTTTGAAAATTTCACGAAACAACCAACTACTATATTACTACAATATATCTATAAAAAAAAAGAAATTCAAATGGTAATTTTTTTTTTCTGGGTATGTTGTCCTCATTGACCTTAAAATGACAATTGGCCGTTGTTATTTTCTTAAATTACGTATGGAATTCTGTGCTGACTTGTTTATTATTTACGTTCGGTTCCCTACTTTTTACAATTATCAGTAGATCTCGAATTTCCCGCGACCAAGTCGCTCTTTACTGTTGCTCACGCCGACAGACCCTATCAGTCTATTCTGATTTGTAGGTAATATTGGGTGGAGGTAGGCGGTACTTCTTAACTAACACAACAGCAGATCCTGAGACCAGGCAACCTAATACTAAGTATGGTAGAAGAGATGGATTAGATTTAGTGGAGGTGAGTGTACCAATTATTCTGACTAACGATTGTCTGCCATCATTGCAAAGTATTGGTTTAGTTCGTCTCAGTATTGTCGATGCCAGAAAAATTATATACCAGTATATAGTTGTTTCCAGTTTGCTCGTAAAATCATGTATAGTTGTTTCTTCTTATCGATGCCGATAGGACCATTTTGATACTGTTTTAAGAGAGCCGAATTCCTTTCGGTACACTAAGTCTCAAGACATTTTTAATTCTTTTCCTTGAATTTAAAGATTTTTATGGTAATTTGAATGTGTAAATTATTTTGAATGACAAAATACCACAGTTACTGTCAATTTAGGTTCTGCATATGCGCATTTCGACAACTCGTGTCTTTTCAGTGCAGATTAAATCAAAACATTTGGAACAACGGCAGTAGAATATCGAAGGAAGAAAGCAGTGGAATTTAGAAAAATCGAAATCCAAAGACATGGCCAAAACGAGAACACAGAAAACAATGACGCTCTAGGCACAGAAAACAATGACGTTAGACTGATACAAAGCACAGAAATAGAAATCACATGACAGCACACAAAACAAATGCACTCACAGTTTGAACTCCAGTGAAACTGAACGTGACATCAGGTGCTCCGGAAGGGTTAGCATGCCCTGCTCTGTTAACAGTTGGAAATCAATAATCGAAATATGTGTAAAAGCTAATAGAGAAAGAATTATCAATAGGATCTATAAAGCAAACCAAAATCAGCTAAGGACACAGCTATGCAAGAAGGAGATACTCCTTGGGTTTTAACAAAAAAATTGGATCTTGCAATCAATGTAACGCTTTATGAAAACCTGTCATGAGCTTCTTGTTAACTTGAACCTTGCATTTTGATGCCAATTATTAGACCTATCGGAAGGAAACGGGAATAACTGTTTTACATGTGTCCGTCATTCCGTCCACCTGTCTTTCCATCGGATTTGACTTTACTACCGGAGTTGACATGTTCAACACGGCGGGTGTCTTATAAGAAGCAGGAGATGCTTACTCTACCGGTACACCTGATCTCACCCATGGTTTTTATTGGGTCCGTGTCGTTCATTTGTATGTGTGTCTTCATTTTTTCTTTTTTGTCCCGTTCTCAAGTGATGTCCTTGTTTCTTGGTGTTTCCGATGTTGCCTTTGTCCATGGATTGTTCGTTCTTTGACTGATGGTTCGGTTCTCACTACCTTTATTTCACAAATTTCATCAAGCTTTTCTCGGCAATGATAAATGATCCAAACCTGAAATTTTGTAAGACGCGCTGTTAAGTCATAACATAATGTGGGGTGCATTTGCAGATCTGTCTGGTATTCTGTTTATCGCCTCAGTCAATTTTCTGTATGGTGCTTCTTTCGTTAAAGTTTTTCTCCAAGATGATTAATTGATACAAATTAGATTTTATCCAGAGCTCTGCATAGTCATGCCATATTGTGCCAACTTAGTAATTTTCTTTATTCCGCTCGTCTGTTTGCCAACTTAGTAACTTTCTGTTATTTCTTCCATCCGCTCGTCTCATCTTTCGTTCATCTTTTCTTGGCAATGGTTAACGATACAAACTTGAAAATTTGTCACTAGCTTTGTACAGTCAAGTCATATTATAGGATGCATTTAAGATCTGCCAGGATGCTTGTTTCTGTTTAGCAAGATCTCAGCATTTGTACATGATACTGACTTGGAATATGTTATAAGCTTTTTATAGTTCTGTCACATTGTCAACCCTCTGTTTTTTTTGTGTTCGTCAAAAGTTTGACGAGTTTTTCCATGTATAGTAATGATAAAAAAGAATTTTTCATAAGCTTTGTATAGTCATGCCATTTTGTGAGATGCATTATCATACCTGTCGGATATTTCTTCCTTTGTACCGACCTAAGTCAAGTTTCCGTCAATGTGTCCGTCACAATTTTCGTCAAGCTTTTCTCTACAATAGTAATTGATACAAATTGAATTGAATTTTCTTGGGTTTGTATAGTCATGCAATATAGACGAATTTCCAATTTCATTTTATGAATGAATTGCCCCGATTGCGTCACGTAACATTGTGACGTCCAAAAATCTATATTGTGACGTCAAAATTTTCCGGGAAAATTCACCAATTGGAAACTCGTCTATTGTGGGATGTATTTTCATACCCTCTGCAGGATACTACTTACTGTTTTCTGACTGAGTCATTTCCGTTATTCCATCTGTTCTTCACAACTTTCCTCAATCTTTTCTCCACAACATACCTAAGTAACTTTTAATTCTGCATATGCGCATTTCGGCAACTTGTGTTTCTTCACTGCAAACCAAATTAAAACATTTGGAAATCAATAAACCAAAATCTGATAGAGGACAAATTTCCAATAAGATAGAGAACAAATTACCAATAAGATCTAAAAAGGAAAGCCAAAATCAGCTAAGACAGAGCTATGCGGGAGGGAAACATTCCACAGGTTTATTAAATATTTCTTAAATTTAGATATTGAAAGTTTTCAAATAAACTCGGCTTTCGGGCCAGAACGAAAGTACTGGATACTGGGTTGATGAATACTCTCGGGACCTCACAATCCATCATCAGTGGCATTGGCCCAGTTGTAAAAAAAGCAAAAAAAGAAACCACAGTTACTATTTTTGCATATGCACATTTCGACAATTTATGTCTCTTCAGTGCAGAATCAAATTAAAACTTTTGGTAGTCAATAAACCGACATATGTGTAAAAGCTGATAGAGATCAAATTACCAATGAGATCTTAAATCAGCTAAGGACAGAGCTATGTGAGAGGAAGATACTCCAAAATAGTTCAATGTTGTCATTGTATTCTTCTTTTGCTTTACAGAGTTATTTCGTTCGAGCTGTTCTTTACACAGGTTAATGATACAAGCTTTGTCAGGGGCTTTGTATAGTCCCTTCATACATTTTCGGACCTGTCGAGTGACTAATGGAAACACTATCTTATGGATGCACTATCATACTTTTAAAGTCTGGCTTTTTTTATTTATGTATTTATTTATTTATTGTAATTTCTAATTGCTATTCTGATCACCTGTTTATAATACCCACGCATCATATTTTATTATGG
The DNA here is from genome assembly GCA_002080025.1 of Modiolus philippinarum. NCBI lineage: Eukaryota > Metazoa > Mollusca > Bivalvia > Mytilida > Modiolidae > Modiolus > Modiolus philippinarum. The sequence goes on from MJUU01020063.1 coordinate 152,784, forward strand.
CAAGTTTTCTTACTATTGGCTCCATGAGTGTTCCGTGCTTGTTAAAATGTTGTGATCGTCTTCTATTAGTGTTTTGGTCTGTCAATGGATGGCAACAATTTTGCCAGTTAAGTCCAAGGTTTGTTGACGATCCCGCATGCATGGCTCAACGAGTAAAAAAGAACCAAAAAGGCATTTATCTGGTGTTGCCCGACATCAAGTAATGAATTCCAATCACACCGTTACTATGTACCGTCTTAAACTTACTATAAGGTATGATTAAAGCTCATTGTTGAAGGCCTCATGGTTACTTCAAGATGAACTTTGTCTCATTTGCACGTACTCCATCCATATCCCTTCATTGGTAATTCATGTTAACTGACTCATCCAAAGTTTGACGCTGTTTGCATTTTTGAGTAATTTTCACCAAGCTTTTATCTGCAATGGTTAATTATCCAAACTTGAAAATTTGTAAAGTAATGCCATATTGTGGGATGTTTTATGTTAAATCTGAGAAATTTGTGCTAAACTTAAGGAGTATCTCCCTCCTGTATAGCTCTGTCCTAAGCTGCTTTTGGCTTTCCGGTTTAGATCCTATTGGTAATTTGTTCTCTATCAGCTGTCACACATATTCAGTTTTATGGATTTCCAAATGTTTTGATTTATCTGCACTGAAGAGACATAAGCTGTCGAAATGCGCATATGCAGAAATTAAATTCACAGTAATTTCGGTATTTTTGTTATTTTTTACCACTGGGCCTATGCCACTGCTGGTTTACTGTAAGTACCTAAGGGTATTCACCAATCCGGTAGTCAGTACTCCGGTGCTGACCCGAAAACCGATTTAATTTGAAAACTTGCATTATCTTAATTGTAAAAAAAAATGTGTTTAACAAAAGAGTATCCCCCTGCATAGCTCTGTCCTTAGCTGCTTTTGACTTTCCTGTTTAGATCATATTGGTAATTTGTTCGCTTTCGCACATAAGTTGTCGAAATGTGCGTATGCAGAAATTAACTTCACAGTAATTTCGGAATTTTGCTTATATGTATTCTCTTTTGTCGTTCTGTTAGAGTCCGTGTTCTTATTCAGAGTAATTGTGAATGAGTCTTTTGGAACAAATCCATCTTGTCATATTTTCTCTTTCAAATAGATGTGGAAGTTAGATAAAGAAGAAAGAGGATTCAAGTATAAATATGTCTGGAACAACAGTGGCTTTGAAGATGTTCATGCAGCAAAAACGGATTATTTACTAGGTAATTGCAAAAGAAAAATAACAGGAAACATCCACAATGGCGGAAATTCACGTACACAATGAATGGGTATGAAGTAAATGCAGATTAGACAAAATATATAATACATGGTAGAATCTAGCATAGGAACAACGTTTTAATACGGGACTTTCGAGATAGGAACTGTCGTGTAATTGAAGGCGGAAACGATCGCCTAAAATTCCAGTGAGACGGAATGACTGGATTCTTGACACAATGAAATAAATATATACCACATAAAAAACAAAATGTTTATGAAATTTAACTGTATACTTATAACTGTTCCTACATGACAGTCCTTTAACTAAATTTTAATTGACGAAAAACAATTAACCTGAAGCGCTACAACAGATTCAATATAAACCAACAATAGCTCAACAGTATACAGTTATTTCATGCCCTTGAAGGAAACAGCTATAACTATTGTCCCGAGGTGATGGAAATGACTTGCAAACTGTTGCCTTAGGCCGAAGGCCGAAGGCAACAGTTTGAAAGTCATTTCCATCATCGAGGGACAATAGTTATGCTGTTTCCTGAAACGGGTATGAAATAACTGTTTTATTAACTTATATAAACAATAAAAAATATTTATAAACAAATAAAAAAATATTGCCTTTAAAAGGGTTCATGACTAGAAGTTAAATGACGTCGCACTGCGCAATAATTGCGCATGGAACAGTTCGACCGGAAATCGGTAAACAATTAACTGTTCCACCCGACGTTAAAATTTTCATGAGAATAATTAAAAATGCTGCATATGAATAAATGTAACTATAAGTTAATAATGTTCATTAATTAGTGATTCCCTCTCAATGTATTGATGTTTTGATTTTTTAGTATAGTATCAGAACTTGAATCCTGAATAAACATGACTCAGAAGTCCCGT
>MJUU01020063.1:186604-206847 GCA_002080025.1 Modiolus philippinarum
GGGGGGCGGCCCTTTTTCGGGATGCCGGGATTGGCTGTTTTTAAGCCCGGGATTTCGGGATTTTTATGATTTAAGCCCGGGATTTCGGGATATTTATTCACCGGGAATCGGGATTTAATCAGTCTTTAAGTTTCTTTGTAGTTCGGGATTACGGGATTTAGAAAAAATAAAGTCGGGATTCCGGGATCAGACCCCCTCCGGCCCCCCTCACGTATGACCGATAACTCTAGACGGGACGTCATTTGGTAAAGTTCCACCTTAAGGATGTAGTAAGGTGAGGTTTTTGCAATTTTTTTAAAGTCATTCGGATTTCTCTGATTTTATCCAGTATTACTATGTAAAATATTTTGCCCCATTACACCCAATTTTCTAGTCATCAAAGTCTTCTGAAGCTCATTTTAAGTCAGTAAGCAAGATTTTATCAGATTGTAGATTTTCCTTCCATGTGAAACAAATCAATATTGTGTCCATGCTTTACTAAGGTAAAAGTCCAAGAGAGCCTTTCCCGCCATTTTTTAAAATGTGAAATATCTTGAAAACAAGGCCCATAACCTATCAATAATTTTAGCCGACTTTATTTCTTTTACAATGCTCTTTCCATTTAGGGTATCAATTTAAAATTGTAGATTTATTAAATTTCACCTTACTACATCCTTAAATATTACTCTAACTAAACTAAGTGTGCGCTGTCAAGTTAAACAACTTCATAAGATAAATACATCAGCAAACCAACGCTTTGAAAAGTTCCAAAATACGCATCATGGAGGAAAAGATTTACTCTATCTGTATAGAAAGTTAACGTGTAACGTAAGAAATAAATGAGCCAGTATCTTCTTAAACCAAAACGAAATCTCCTAAAGCTGAAGTATTATTTAGTGAAAAGAGAACCCTGAAATTATTACTGACATATTGCTTTAAACCTTAAGATGTATTGTTTGCACACTGAATTACATTGAATAATTACTAGTGGCAAAATAGTAGGATACAGATCGGCATAATAGTTGTAATAGAATAATTATTCGAACAAGAAAGCGATATGATATCCATAGCATCAACAGCATTCATCGTGGACGTCTATTATCAAAAAGAAGCCGGACGTCATAATATCACGACCATGTTTGGAAATAAAAATATTAAGCATCTATGAAAACACATGTACAAACAGCACAGACGTATTTAGATGAACTGACAGACACTGACAGAGCTGATATGGTAAGAATGACCTTCTAGTTATTTCAGAAATTTCAACTTATTCATGTTAAGGACCGTCGATTTCATATGAGCTGAATTCTGGAATTCATTGTATTGACTATTTTTGATTTGATTGAAGTTACCTCGTCCGATATACAATAAAAATAGATTAGAAATTTTTTACGAAAGGATATGGAGTAAATGAACATGAGATCATAACACATATGTTAACTCCAACTGCAATAATTTTAATGAGCTGTATGGCCATTTCGGAAATTAATTCCTCATCAGCAGCACTAGAACCCAAACAAAGGAAATGCATAAAACTAAACAAAATCCGAATAATCAGTAATATCAAATATAGCTAAGGACAAAACTACGATGGAGGGAGTTAATCCTTAGGTTTTAATATTTTCTATAAATTTAGATAATAGAAATTGAACAAAGTGTACACATGAGATATTATCTCATGTACAAGTACACCATATCTAAGAAAAATAAAGAGCATACATCTCTACCACGGGGAATTGTTTCACCAACTCCACACTGCAAACTGTATGAAAATTGTTTGGTGTTTCTTATTATGGCCTTATTTAACAAGCAATTTTTCGAACTGCAAAACTTATAAAGCAAATTGCAAAATTTCTAAAACATTCAGCTGGAATCTAGATGTTTGAATAAGCTTAGTATTCATCAACTGAATTTTATTTCAACAAAATGCTTACCTTTCTTCGTCCATCATCATATTTCGTAGCGCCGTCATAACTTAAGCCTCACAAAATGATCTACTGAACCAGACATTTAAAAAGCAACTATGTACCAATAATTGGTCACAGGGCTCAATCAAAAACGAAAAACCATTTCCGATTAAAATTGGATTAAGTTAAAACATCATGGAGACATTTAATTTTACATTTTGTCAGATTTATTATACCAATTTTAATACGTACAAGTTCTACGTATCATATGTTGATCATTCTAACAATGCCTTTCTCAATAGAATTATTTCAATAAAGTACTCATATTGACAACTCATCTAAATATTTCAGATAATAAATAGTTCTTAATAATTGACAGAGCTAAAAGCTGATAAAGAAATTACATTCATGTTCTCGTTTCTGCATTTATATTAATTTGTCCATAAAAGAACTTCTTGATAGAAATGTAGCTATTTTGCCATGAATTTTCTCCCCTGGATAGGCCGTTATCAAATTGTTTTCACTTGTTCCTTAGATACCATGTGAAATGATGTATTTAGTGGACGTTTTTCATTTTTGTGGACGTTCTTCATTTTTCTGTCACATTTTTGTTGCTTGTAAGATTGTAAACACTCTAACAGGGAGGACTTGTGTTTAAGAAACAATGAAAGGATATAGAGTAAATATACATGAGACAAAGTCTCCACAAATAAATGGTAGAACCAAGCAAAGGTACAACGCTTTTATTGTTGTTCTTCATCTTGAAGTCAAAACGAGGCCTCCAACAATGTCAATATACCGTTCTTTACATGATATATAACACAAAATTATGATGATACACCTGTCGACAGCCAAGATTAACTTTTGACTTCATTGAACCACCAAAAAGCTGAAAACAAGATGTAACCATTTAGCAAATATCAAATTAAGGTGGCTCACTCATCACATTTTTGAATTTCTCTCAGATTTCGGAACTCCTCTGCTTTTTTCCAATCTAATTTTGAACACAGACCCTTACATTTTATTTCATGAATGTCTTCTAGTGGTCAAATTAGGGCACCTTAGGAATGTGCTGAAAATTTTGATATAACTTCTTAGCTTTTAGACAAAAAAATAGTCCTGATGTTGAAGTAAGGGAAAATCCAGAGAAATCCATTTCCCGCCAAAATTTATGTCTCGTATCTACGTTAAAAAAACTTGGACATTTATATTTCTTTATCATTGCCTTTAGTGTACAGTGCTTAATCAGTTAAAATACAAATATGTGGGTATCAGGGGTGACCCTCAATATGTAATGGCACAATTGGACGTCGATCATGGATTGAATGTCAACCTGAAGATTGAATGTCGATCTGAGGATTGTATGTCGATCTTACAAGTGGATTTGGCGTTGATCTGTGGATTGAGCGTCAATCTCAGGATAAATATGTCGGTCTAAGGATTGGATATAGATCTTGGATTGGACGCCGATCTGATTATTGAACGTCGATCTGAGGACTGGATGTCGATCTGAAGATGTCGATCTGATTATTGCACGTCGATCTGAGGACTGAATGTCGATCTGAGGACTGGATGTCCATCTGAGTGGTGTACTTGTATGTTGATCTGAGGACCTGGGTTAGATGTCGGGCTGAAGATTGCACGTCGATCTGAGGACTGGATGTCGATCTGAGGGGTGTACTTGTATGTCGATCTGAGGACTTGAATTGGATGTCGGTCTGAGGATTGCACGTCGATCTGAGAACTAGATGCCGATCTGAGGGATGTACGTGTATGTCGATTAAGGACTTGAATTGGATGTCGGTCTGAGGATTGCACGTCGATCTGAGGAATGCACTTGTCAGTCGATCTAAGGATTTGGATTGGATGTCGATCTGCATGAGTATTGCACGTCGATCTGAGGACTGGATGTCGATCTTAGGGTTGTGTTTGTATGTCGATCAAAGGACTTGGATTGAATGTCGGTCCGAGGATTGCACGTCGATCTGAGGACTTGATGTATATCTGAGGACTGGATGCCGATCTGAGGGATGTACTTGTATGTTGATTAAGGACTTGAATTGGAGGTCGGTCTGGGAATTGCACGTCGTTCGGAGAATTTGATGTCGATCTGAAGATTGTACGTCGGTCTGATGGCTGGATGTCGATCTGAGGATTGTAAGTTGATCTGATGCCTGTCCGGGATGTCGATTTGAGGATTTGACGTCAATTTGATTTCAAGCATTGATGTAATATGCGAGTCTTACATATACTAAGATTCGGGATTGTGCGAAGAAGCTATAGCGCAGATTTTTTTTACTGTCAGTGTAAAAGAGGATTTTTATCAGCAGCAATAGGTACTAATTACAACTACTCAAAAACATCTATACATTCGTGTTAGCACAAATCAACAAAAGTAACCCAATAAATGAAAGCTTACCAGAAAAAGGGTAAGGCTAAATGCGTCTCGATTAAACTAATTTCTTAAAATAATATTTAAATTTTACAATTCAAAATTTCATTGAGATATGCAAACAATGCACAATATAAAATTTCTTACGATTTAATTTTCCATTTAATTTTTAGTAAAGAATTATTTCATTGTATTTACTGTACAAAAGGGGAATCGTGTGAATAGTTTGCATAAATATTTGTTTTAGTCTCAATATTATTTTCTCATATTTACTCCAATTTAAAGTGTTTCACTTTTTATTCTATACTACATACAGGTGTTTTATTATAATTGTCAAAGGCTTGCTATATTAATTTGTGATCAAATCTTTTGGATTTGCCTCTTTCGTGTTGTATTGAAGAACTGTTCCGTAAACTTGATACGTTAGTTTCCAGAGATCGTCTTCCCTTATCACATAATCATTGTATTTCCATCTGCAAGAATTGATTGATTGATTGATTAATTGATTGAGTATTGTCTAACGTCCACTCAGCATAAAATATTAGTACGGGCACAAGCTTGTCAATATAATAATTGTAATTAAAAGGCATTCTGACTACCAGTAGAAAAGCAGGATGAAAGAGGCGGGAAATAACCCTTATAACAGATCACCTACGGACCAATCAAAAAGCGCTTGCTATAAGGTTTCTTTGAAGTGCATAATTTCATAATTATGAGATATTATCTAAAAATTATGAAAAATTAATTTTTCAGCAAAACGTTTTCTATATCTTAATGGATTTTCACTACTTTGAGAAAAATTGTTCAAATTGCAAGAACAAATTGATCCGTGCTTAATTTTAATTTGCATAGTAATACGGAAGCGGATTGATGCCACATGAAGAAAAAAATATCTCGTTATAATGAGATTATATCTCATAATTATGAGGTAATAACTCATAATTACGAAATAGTATCTCATAATAAAAAGATCTCAAAATTATGAGATAATTATCTCAAAATCTTTAGATAATTTCTCATAATTATGAGATAATTATCTCATAATTATGACTTAATTTTTCATAATTTTTAGATAATATCTCATAATTATGAAATAATATCTCGTAATAATAAGATGTTATCTCATAACTATGAGACACCAGATGTTTTTTCTTTATTTGGCATCAATACGCTTCCGTAACATAGAGCCCAAAATATATTGTACACGTTTTTAAGTTCTTGACAATTCTGTTCGGTAATTTTTTTATAACTTTATTTTACTCTGAATGTGAGGTGACCGTAAACTTGATTTTATTTGTCTTTATTTTTACTCAATATCTGTGAACAACTATACCCGAGCTACATTTAATTTAGAAGAAAAATATGGGAATTATAAGAATACCTTCTTAAGTAATGTAAATCAATTAAACTTCAAACTCAATTACTGATTGAAATATGATTCAAAACGAAAACAACAATACAAATTCCGTGGCATTTAATGTCATGGCATGGCACATTTTGATTTATTGTGGTGATTTTAATAGTTCAGATTGGATTTCGGGTATAATTACTGGGTTCAATTATCCTTTTTTTTAAATTAAATTATAGTATTAAAGACTAATTTTTAGTTATTTTCTCCACTTATCACTAATTTATTCATGTAATCAGGGCCATGCATACTAACAACTGTATATTAAAGGAGAATTTTTCAGCAATGAATTTGATTAACAACCCTCTTATAGAATTATATAAGGAGGTTTATTTTAACTTCCACTTCCCACATTTTTAGGTCCCTTAGCCAAAATGTTTTTTTTTTCGTTTTACCCACTTCCCACTTGTTGTTTTCCCATTCCCATATTTTTTATAACTTTTTCCATTACCCGAAACATTTTGACCCCCTTTCTCCCATTTCCCAACACCGTGTCATCCATCTCTTCATTGTATTAAAACTTGATATGTTGGTATAATCATTTTTATTTTTATAAAATTACTATACTATAACATATATGTAATTAAAGACAAAAATATCAAAATCACAGGCCATAATTCTCAAGGAAACTGCACGACAAAGACACAAGTGAAAGACAAACAAACGTAACTAACGACAGGAACTCGGGATAGCCGGACTTTGTACCGGTACTATAGCAAAAGCAAGCCACCGGTAGGCCAGGTTTAATCAGTTTATGGGTACCCTTTCTCTATCCTGTTTCCCAATAATATAGTAAACCAAAGATTATACTCAATATAGGTAGACTAAGTAAGAGGGGGTCTATTCAATCTAAGACCACTGTACGAACGAATTAAATCATAAAATAATAAAAAGAAATGCAGTTTTTTTTTCTTTTCTTGTTACTAATTAGGGATATCGGGTGCTTAATTTGAAAATGAGTAGGATTTCACATAAAAAGGATTTTTTTGGTCAGAAAATGAAAATGAAGTAATCAATCGAAAAAAATAAAGGTTGCTGGTCGTAAAGTGATTAGAAATTTGGAAAGAAAACGAACCCCTCTGAATTTTTCTAAAAATTAACACACTTTTATTGTTTCGTTATTAAAATGAATCAGAAAAATTATATAACACTGAACGGAAGTCTTCTGTATATTAATGTTATACTGCATTTATATGTTTATATAATTTTGTCAGTTTTCATACTATAAACTTTACAAAATCAGTATTGGAGACACGGTCAAATTATGCCGATTAAAAATATTGATATTGCAACTTAAAGTACATAATATAGAATATAGAAATCGCCAAGTAAAAAGTCGAGTATCTGCATTTTGAAGCATGTTTTAGGCAGGAAATGGAAAATAGGGCTAAAGACTGAAGCTAGAGGCTAAAGGATTGCAAATCATCTGTAGTGTTGCTTGAATACAAGTCGTTAAGCAGAAGCGAGAAATGACCGGTCTATTGTGGGGGCAATAGACAGAACCTGATATCTGCCAGGATAAAAATATATTAAACTGAAAACAAATTACATAATTTTTGTGGATTAATTAATTATAATCATATTATTCAGATATAACGAAACATACTTACTTGGCTAGGTCAACTAACATATAGTTTTACATGTCACAATGCTAATATCAAATATTTAAAATATAAACAAAATATTAATCTTTAATCCTAGATTTATTGTTACTAGCGATTTAGTCTGAACCCGTGAAGTGCTTTATTTTATTAGTTTTTTTTTAATTTTGATAATCTTTTCAACAGGTGTTGATGACAGATACATATGTTGAGTTAAGACAGAAGGTTCCTATAGTCACAGGGATAATGAAGTAAAAATGATAACAGGAAACACCTACAATGGAAGAAAGATAGTTGCATGCCACTATGAAGAAGGAATTGCAGAAGAAGAAAATACAAATGAACAACAAACAACGATAGATTTGTCACACCCGGACAAGAATTTGCCGAAAACGGAAAAGCGGGTCATTGCAGTGGCAGAATGTCAGTTGTATGATAAATCAAAGTTAATCTCAAAAGGATACAACACTAGATAAATTGGGATAATAACAAAATACCAAACAGAAATGTCAAGAGACAAAGTCCAAGAGACAAAAAGGCAAAGCAGATGGGAAGATTTCAAAACAAACGGTGTGTTAACCTATGGCAAAAGTGTCAAATTATTTTCTACACTCTATAATACTCTCCCACATGATAAGTCATAGTTAGTAATACATCAGTCATCAGTAATTATATGTCTCTGATCAGTCTTACCGTACTAAAAAGGGTGAAATATATATTCATTTTACGAGGCAAAGATTGAACATATTTTGTTCAATATCACATGAATTCCAACAAAAATTGATGGGTGTTCCATGGAACACCTGCGTCGCCTGCACTACAGAAGAGCCATTTTTGGCACAGTGAACATCTTAAATCTGTAAAATCAAAATTTTAAGTATCAGGTGCACAATTTCCTCAAGTGATCAACATATTCTGAAAGGTTGGTTGGAATATGACTTATTGTTTTGAAGGAGTCCCACATTAACACACTAAATTAACAAATAAAATATTTTGGCTCAGTGAACCTCTCAAATCTGTAAAAGCGTAATATTGCTGCGGTCAAGGAAGTGGCAAAACTTTAATGGTAATGAAGTCAAGATTAAAACCCTAAGCTTACACAATTTGTTAGATTTTCTGCATTGTAGATATATCAGACGTGAAAACCTGACATATGTATACAATGTTATCATTGCACGACGCCGAGTCAATGGAAGGTAGAGAGCTTGGGGTGTAAATCTTAATTTCGGTAAACTGAAACTTTTGCCACTACCTTGACCACAGCAATATTATGTATCAGATGCACAACAAGATCAAGTAACAACATATCCTACAAGTTTGGTTAGAATCTGACTTACTAGTTGTGATGGAGTTGCGGATAACAAACTAGATTAACAAATGAGCAATTTTGGCTCTGTGAACCTCTAAAATCTGTTAAACCTAAATTGTAAGTATCAGGTTCACAACTACATCAAGTGACCAACATCTCCTGTAAGTTTGGTTGGAATCTGACCTATAATTGTGATAGAGTTGAGAATTAACAAACAAGAATAACAAATGAGCAACTTTGACTCTGTGAACCTCTGATATTTGTTAAATTGTAAGTATCAGGTGAACAACTTTACCAGGTGAACATCATATCCTGCAAGTTTGGTTGGAATCTGACTTATAGTTATGATATGGAGTTGAGGATTAACACACCAGAATAACAAATGAGCAATTTTGGCTCCGTGAAACTCTCAATAAACTCAACATTCTAAGTATCAGGTGGCCCAGCGGTTGTGAAGGAGTTGCGGATTAAAAAAAAAACGACACACTCACCAATGAGAAATTTTGGCTCCATGAACTTCTAAAATCTTAAAAATCAAAATTAAAAGTATCAGGTGCATATCTATATAAAAAAATTATCCTGAAAGTTGGACTGGTAGTTTTGAAGGAGTTGCAGATTCAAAAACCAACAGACTCACAAATGAGCAATTTTGGCTCCGTGAACCTCTAATAAAGGGCTACGCCGAGCGCAGCATGTCGATCACTGAAATTTCAACAAAAGTAGTTCAAAGTGAATGTGGACACAGTAAAGAGCTTGTAACAATAATTAGATGGACACAACAGTTATTAGCTGGAAACAAACTACGGAAAAAACCAACCCTTTTGATCACTTATTGATAAAAAAAACTATAAGAGCTATGCAAAATATGTTACATCCATAGAAATAAAAAAAAAATCCATCGAAATCTGATGAAAAATAAAGATTTGACATATTAAGAAAAATTGCAATTTTGGTCCCTTTGACCCCTTGTAGCTCGGAAAAGGTAAAAGCTACGCCAAATCCTTTGGCATACTACTGAGAGCTTAGATCAAGAGAAATCCAAAGAAAAAAAATCCCATCAAAATTCGATGAAAAATAAAGATTTGACATATTTAGAAAAATTGCAATTTTGGCCCCTTTGACCCCTTGTAGCTCGAAAACGGTATATGCCGCGCAAAATCCGTTGGCATACTGCAGATTGGAAATTTCCTCAGGAGCACACTGAAACAAACCCCATCAAAAGCCAATAAATAATAAAGATTCTACAGTCAAATATGTGAAAACACCCAATTTAACCCTTTTTTGGCCCCTAATTCTGAAATGGGTTTGGCCAAAAACTAAAGGAAAAACATCATACTAAGATTTGAAAACAATCCGTCCACTAGAACCAGAGTTATGCTGTCCACAGACACGAAAATACCTAATTTAACCCCTTTTTGGTCTCTTTTTCAAAAACGGGTTGGGCAGGGAACGCGAAATTAAAACCCGGGCTTAAACTTGTGCCAATAAACATCATGCTAAAATTTGGTAACAATCCGTTCACTAGAACCAAAGTTATGCTGTCCACAGATGCCGACGCCGACGCCGACGCCAGCGCCATGCCATAATACGATCGCAAAATTTTTGCGGTCGTATAAAAATCAGTAAAATTAAAATTCTAAGTATCAGGTGTTCAACTACACCAAGTGAACAAAATATCCTGAAAGTTTGGTTGGAATCGGACCAGTAGTTTTGAAGGAGTTGCGGATTCAAAAACCGACGGACGACGCAGGACGAAGACGTAAGACGACAGATAGTAATCCCTATGTGGACTCTGCAATCAGCAGGCGAAACAAAAATTATACAGAGGAGGATATCATAGCAATACTGGAATTTTTATTTTATAACATATTCGTAGAATGTTGATGAGAAGTATTCCAGCAAACAATAGGGATTGTTGTGGAGACCAGTTGTGTGACTTTTTCAGCAGATTTATTTCTTTATTTGCATGTATAAAGCCAGGTTAACATAAGGGCTAGTTCAGAAAAGGATAATTAGCTAGCAAAGATCTAAAACTCTTTTTCCCGCATAGCCCTGTCCTTTGCAGATTTAAGCTTTCAATGTAAGTCATTTTGGTTATTTGTTCTCTATCAGATTTTACAAATTTTTGGTGTTAGCTTTCCAAATATTTTGATTGGATATGCACTGAAGAGAAACAGGTTGTCGAAATTACACAGGGAATTACACAGAAAAACACAAATAAGACAAAAGACAAACGTTAACAACGATAGCAGATCGGGACAGTCGGACTTGGTACCGGCACTAGCAAAAGCCAGCGGTAGGGTTAAACCGGTATATGGTATCCAAACCTCCCCTTTATCTGTCCCGTTTCCCTATAGTTTAGTAAACATACGAATAAAACCCAATACAGGTAGACTACTAACTCCATGACCACAATCTTGAAAGGAGAGAATATGACAATACGTAATTTAGAAAGATGGGTGAAGGGGTGTTCGCCGCTAATCTGCATGCCGGCTAGCTAAAGCAGCATATCCCACTATTCAAACTCCCAGTGATATCTTCATGATATTCCATCTGTACCTTTTCAATAACAAAAGCTTTAAATAAAGCTAACAAAGGGGGCTCACTGACATAGTTCTAGAGCTATGACTTCATCTTACCTGTTTTTTTTCATCGGATCTGAACAAAATGAGCTATTTTGTAAAGGACCTTCCATACATCATCACTTTCAAGTTTCGTTGAATTTGCCTCAGAGATTCCAGAGGAGAACATGAAAATGTAATTTTCCCATAGGACCGATGTTTATCTATGTTCTTTGCTGGCGGCAATGTTTGTTATAATGGATCGGAACCAAATGAGCAGTATTTGTAAATGAGCTTCCACACATCATTTCTGTACAGTTTGGTTGAATTTGCCTCATTAGTTTCAGACTGAGATGGAAATGAGATTTTTCCCATAGGGTCCAAATTAAGACCCAAGTTCCACGCTGGTTGCCATGTTTTTGTTGGATCAAAACTAAATGAACAATCTTTGAAAAGGACCTACCAAACATCAGTCCTGTAAAGTTTACATTGAATGTGCATTGGGGTTTTAGAGGAGATGATCAAGATGTAAAAAGTCAAACGACAAGGAATGACAGGCGATGGATGGACGATGGACACCAAGTAATGGCAATAACTCACACTGACCCTTCGGTTCCAGTGAGCTAAATATACTTCCTATACAGTTTGTGTCAGTTTTCTGGATTAGCTACAGAGGGAATGATCAAAATATACTTTTCCACTATGGTCCACTGTGTTCTGTTGTTTTGTCGGAGCTATACGAAATGGACATTTTATTAAAAGACAGTCCATACATCATTTCAGTATATACAGCTTAATTAAATGAACTTCAGAAGGGATTATAAAAATATAATGTTCCATGCTAGCGGTCATATTTTTGTGGGATCCAAGCGAAATCAGCAATCTTTGTAAATGCCGCAACATGATCATTCTGGTATAGTTTAATTAAATTTACTTTTAGTTTAGTTTAGAGCTGCAGATCGTAAAAAAAATGATGTTTCCCCAACAAGGGATGGCAAAAGCTCACACCGACCCTTTGGTTTTGGGTGAGCAGAAGAAAAGAGACTGCTTGTCCTCCAAGATATAACTAGTGGTGACATTGGCAAAGCCATAACAGGATAATTACTACCTATCCCCATCTCCGCTTTTTGGTGTCTGGCCATTTTATATTTCTTCATGCATATTTGCACATTGTATCCTTCCTTTGTGTAAATTTTCATTAGAAGTTTTGGAGGAATTGTGTTTACAAGGTAAATTTTGCATTAGGAATCAAAAGTCCAGGTTAAATAACCTCCCCTTCATAGTGTGGGACAATAACTGTATTCCTTTGAGCACATCTGAAAACAGTGTCAATATTTTTTTAAAATCTTTCAAGTGATTTAAGGTAGATAGATATTAACTGTCATGTCCATGAGATTTTGCTATTAGTTGGAATAATTGAAGAACCGATCCTATCAACTTAAAGTTTGTAATGAAAAGTATGGGTCACAATGCTTGTTTTATCTAGAAAATAACTAAATACCGAGGTTACTGTGAATTTACTTTCTGCATATGCACATTTCGACAACTTATGTCTCTTCAGTGCAGATAAAATCTAAACATTTGGAAGACCATATACTCAAAGATATTTAAAAACTGATAGAGAACAAATAACCAATATGATCTAAATGTAAATCCAAAATTAGCTAAGGACAGAGCTATGCACGAGGGAGATACTCCTTAGTTTTCAACAAAATTTACAAAAATTTAGATATTGTAAGGTTCCAAAAATAATCGGCTTTCGGGTCAGCACCGATGTACTGACTACTGGGCTAGAACTGAGATCAAAGTTTGCTCATTTTTAGCCATTTTACACCTTAATTTACATAGAATGCATGGATATAGAAATTCAATTTTCAGCTTAATAGAAATGAATTTTTTATCCATAAAAATTTTATGTTTTTTTACTCCGGCTTTGAAAACCGGCTGGTATATAGTGATGGCAGTGTCTGTCCGTCTGTCCGTCCGTTCGTCACACATTTTTGGTCCCAGATTTCTCAGCTTGTCTATGTTGGAATTATTTCATATTTGGTCAGAAGCTTGATTATGATGAATTCTAACGTGTAAGCTGTTTTCCGGTCTGCCATGTTGCTACTTCCTGTTTGCCGATATGTTTTAGTTTTACTATAACACACTAAGAATGAGAAATTTTTGTCAGTTTTCTCAGCTTGTATATGTTGGAAATTGTCATGATTGGTCAGATGCTTGATTATGATGAGTTGTAACATGTAAGCTATTTTGAGGTCTGCCATATTACAACCTCCTGTTTGCCAAAATGTTGAAGTTTTACTTTAACACTTTATGGATAAGAATTTTTCGTCACAGTTTATTTGGCTTCTAAAAGTGGGTATGATTTCAAATTTGTACTGAAGCTTTATAATAATGAGTTGTAATGTGTAAGCCATTAACAGGTCTGTTGTGCATGCACTTCCTGTTTGCGGATTCTTTGATGTTTTACTATAACTAAACTAATGCTGTATTACCACTTCCTCTTTTCTTGGCTTGTATGAGTGTGGGGGGGGGGTCAAATTTGGTCTGGACAACTGTTACATTTTGGAAGCGGAGGTATTCATTTGTGGCCCAGCGGACCACAGTACTTTTAGCTGTGAATGGATTGTTATGATATGATTTATTAATTACAAGTAAAATGGTATATGTCACCATGCTTTTAACGGAGATATTTCACCAATTGCTCAAATTTTATTATTTACAGGAAAAACTAAAGGAACTACATTTGTAATTCTCAGCAAAGTGGGCAAAATATGACGTTTCACAACTGTCAGTCATTTATGACTTAACAAAGAAAAGATGCAAAATTGCTGTTTTGTTCTGAATACCTAACAAACTTCACCCGTATACACCTACTTATTTTTGAAATGCATGATTGAATATGCGCAGCGCAACAGTGTCTATCTACCTAAAGAGGAGTTTTGCTTACAAGGAAAGTGTGTAAGACACACAGGGGATAGATGGACAGGGACAGGTTGACTCCTTTATACTCCCCTAATTTTGTTTATGCATGGTATATATAAAGCAAAATCAGAACATCATTGGGTATGCTCACATACTTCATTGCATCATCAGTTTTTTTAAAGTCTGAAAATAATAAGCCCATTCCTATCCTCCCACTGATAAAAGAATTTACAAAAATTCTGGCCTACAATCCAACCAAATATAAAAGCAATCCATTAAGCTGTCAAGAGGCCTTGCACTACCAAGATGATATTTTGGTAGTTTTGCTCAAAACAGTCAAGTTTAATAACTCCTACAAACACTGTTCTTTAAATATGGTGGTGTACTATGCAAAAGTACACATCATGAGCAACAATCATTCTACATAAGAAAACAACCAAGAAGTTGCATTCATTAAATGATTTTGGACTATTTTAGTGAAAAAATAGTGTAGTCCCATGAATCCTATTAAAGTTGTTCCATAAATATGCATATCTTCACATTGTGAGCAATACCTATACAAAAATAACCAGTCAAGTGAGTTGAGCTTACAAGAACAGGACTGACAGACTGAACCACAGGTCAAAAACATAAAACCCTCCAAACTTTGTTGCATGGGGTATAAACAGAAGGTTATTCGTAAAGGTGTTGACATTGGACAGCAATAAATGGTATAAAATATAATGCTCAAATCATAAAACATGATTGATAGAAAAGGCCAATTACAATGGTTGAATTCTTTATCCTTCATTTCTAGTTTCGTTTCCACTGCCATGTTTACTCCAAATCTACTGGAAACTCTTTGCCAACCTCAGATGGACCTGACCTGGATAATTTGTATTTTGTTTTGTGGGTTAATTAAGGATAAATGCAACTTATGTGAATGTTGACTTACAGTGGATCCAGATATGTAATAGAAAGAATTTATTCCCTTTGCTCTAAATGCACAGCAAATATATCTTTCCATTTCACCCAATCCAAATATTCAAAAAGGATGAGTGGCAGTAAGACCCATTTTTGGCCCAAGATTTACCATGAAACTAAAACTATACAAACAGACGTCTTATGTTCCTGAAACATTGAACAAATATAGGGCTTTATGAAAATGATAAAGCTTTTTTCCATATCAGTTTGATTCTCATGATAATCAGTTAACTCAAAAGCTATATTTTTGGAAATAGTCAGAATTTCATAGATATTTGCTGTGTTTTGCACATTTTTGTGCTTTGAAAAATATGGGCACATCTGAATAACAACTTCATATTTAGTCAAAATGTGTAAAATGGTGAAATACATCATTTCTGAAAGTTTGAAGTTGTTGATTGCATGTGCCCCATGTTCACTTAAAGAAAATTTGCTTTGAGAACATTCAAAATTGCAGATTTTCTGATTTTCTTTCAAAAAGACGGCTCCTTGTGATGTCACAATAACGTCAAAATGAAAGGAATTCATATTATTATATGTTTTCTTTGTAGCCAGATGTAATAGTTAATATTTCCCATAAATATCACACTATTTTAAACAACTTGATTTTTTTGGGCCAAATATGGGTCTTATTGCCACTCATCCTTTCCCATTATAGATCAACCGATAATATGTGTATTGAAGTTGAAATAAGAATACGATCAAATCAGTCCTAGATAAATAACTTGCACACCAAGTTCGAAGACAATATTTTAGTCATTCATTAGCTGATTGTCAGAAACAATCATGGGAGAGGCACACAAAGGGATACACAAATGAGGCCTAGGGCATCACATAATACTCTACCAAGTGACTGGGTATAAAAAGTCACCTTAATTTATATATATTTGGCTTGTTAGCTCACCTGACCCAAAGGGTCAGTATGAGCTATTGCCATCACTTGGCGTCCGTCGTCCGTCTGTCCGTCCGTCGTCCATTTGTTAAACTTTTCACATTTTCATCTTCTCCTCTGAAACTACTAAAGCAATTTCAACCAAACTTTACAGGAATGATGTATGGAAGGTCCTTTACAAAGATTGCACATTTCCTTCCGATCTGACAAAAAACATGGCCGCCAGCGTGGAACTTAGGTTTAACATTGGACCCTATGGGAAAAATCACATTTTCATCTTCTGCTCTGAAATCACTGAAGCAAATTCAACTAAACTTTACAGGAATTATGTACTAAAGGTCCTTAACAATGATTGCTCATTTCGTTCCGATCTGACAAAAAACATGGCCGCCAGCACGGAACATGGTTTAACATTGGACCCTATGGAAAAATCACATTTTCATCTTCTGCTCTGAAACAACTGAAGCAAATTCAACCAAACTTTACAGGAATGATGTATGAAAGGTCCGTTACAATGATTGCTCATTTTGTTCCGATCCGACAAAAAACATGGCCGCCAGAGCGGAACTTGGGTTTAACATTGGACCCTATAGGGAAAATCACATTTTCATCTTCTGCCCTGAAACCACTGCAGCAAATTCAACCAAACTTAATAAGAATGATGTACTAAAGGTCCTTAACAATGATTGCTCATTTTGTTCCAATCCGACAAAAAACATGGCCGCCAGCACGGAACATGGTTTAACATTGGACCCTATTGGAAAATCACATTTTGATCTCCTGATCTGAAACGGCTGAAGCAAATTCAACCAAACTTTACAGGAATGATGTACTAAAGGTCCTTAACAATGATTGCTCATTTCGTTCCGATCCAAAAACAACATGGCTGCAAGCACTGAACATGGTTTAACATTGGACCCTATGGGAAAATCACATTTTCATCTTCTGCTCTGAAACCACTGAAGCAAATTTAACCAAACTTTACAGGAATGATGTATGGAAGGTCCTTAAAAGTGATTGCTCGTTACGTTCCGATCTGACAAAAAACATGGCCGCCAGCACGGAACATGGTTTAACATTGGACCCTATGGGAAAAATCACATTTTCATCTTCTGCTCTGAAACAGCTGAGGCAAATTCAACCAAACTTAATAAGAATGATGTACTAAAGGTCCTAAACAATGATTGCTCATTTCCTTCTGATCTGATGAAAAACATGGCCGCCAGCGCAGAACTTAGGTTTTATATTGGACCCTAATGGAAAAATCACATTTTCATCTTCTGTTCTAAAACCACTGAAGCAAATTCAACCAAACTTTACAGGAATGATGTACTAAAGGTCCTAAACAATGATTGCTTATTTCGTTCCGATCAAACAAAAAACATGGCCGCCAGCATGGAACTTAGTTTAACATTGGACCCTTTGGGAAAATCACACTTTCATCTTCTCCTCTGAAACCACTGAAGCAAATTCAACCATACTTTACAGGAATGATGTACTAAAGGTCCTTTACTTAGATTACTCATTTCGTTGTGATCCGATAAAAAACATGGCCGCCAGCGCGGAACTTAGGTTTAACATAGGACCCTATGGGAAAAATCACATTTTCATCTTTTCCTCTGAAACCACTGAAACAAATTCAACCAAACTATATAGGAATGATGTACTAAAGGTCCTTGACAAAGAATGCTCATTTTTTTCGATTTGATGAAAAACATGGCCGGCAGCACGGAACTTAGTTTAACATTGGACCCTATGGGAAAATCACATTTTCATCATCTCCTCTGAAACCACTGAAGCAAATGCAACCAAACTTTACAGGAATGATGTACTAAAGGTCCTTTACAAATTACTCATTTCGTTCCAATCCGATAAAAAAAAATGGTCGCCAGTGCGGAACTTAGGTTTAACATTGGACTCTATCGGAAAAATCACATCTGAAACCACTGAAGCAAATTCAACCGAACTTTACAGGAATGATGTACTAAAGGTCCTTGACAAAGAATACTCATTTTGTTCTGATCCGATAAAAAACATGGCCACCAGCGGGGAACTTAGTTTAACATTGGACCCTATGGGAAAATCACATTTTCATCTTCTCCTCTGAAACCACTGAAGCAAATTTAACTAAATTTTACAGGAATGATGTACTAAAGGTCCTTTATGAAGATTGCTCATTTTGTTCCGATCTAATAAACAACATGGCCGCCAGTGCAGAACTTAGGTTAAACATTAGAACCTATGGGAAAAATCACATTTTTATCTTCTCCTCTGGAACCACTGAAGCAAATTCAACCAAACTTTAGAGGAATGATGTACGGAAAGTACTTAACAAAAACTTCTCATTTCATTTTGATCGGGTAAAAAACATGGCCCCCACTGCAGAACATAGTTTAACATTAGAGCCTGGTATGAGAAAGCCATCCTTTTCATCAAATTATCTTCTCTGAAACTGTCCAAGCAAATTTAACTAAATGTATAGAAGGTCCTTTGCAAAAATTACTCATTCCAATAGGATAAGACAAAAACACAGGTGCTAATGGATAACTTAGCTAAATATTAGACCCCATTGGTAATAAACATATTTTTGGTCATGCATAGTAAGGAGGCATTTTGTCAGGTGAGTGATACCGGCTCAGTCTCTGAGCCTCTAGTATTTTTACTAACATTGTTGTCACGTATTACAATTTATTTTTAATTTCATACAGTATCAACAAATGAAATTGTCCCAGACAACATATATAACAACAGCTATTATTCCTGTTAAAAATGACTGATAAATAACATGAATATACATGTGTGAATGCTTACATGTTTTTGGCATGTTTATAATAAGTAATAGTTTAATGTGTATAGCCTCCTATTGTAATAACATATTTTCTGTGATAACACAATATTTACATTTTATTTTAACATATGACAGCATTTCAAATTACTGTATCATATTACCCTTATGCCTAAATATACAATTAACATGTAATTCATTTATTCTGTTTTTATACAGTCGTACTTGGACAGCTCTAACACTCGAAGGACTGAATAAAACAGTTTGAGCTGGAAGGGTTCCATGCTATCAACGTCAAACTGTGTATAATTTATATGAGACTTTTTACAGTACATGATAACAAAGCCTTAATATTTCAGTCTTCAAAAATACATTCAAACTATTTTGGAAGAAATTGAAAAATTTCCAACCAACAAAAATAATCAGGTCAGCTTTTCTGACAAAATGAAAAAAATATTTTAAATGAAACAAAATCATAAGATTCCAGAAAATTAAATCTGGCAAGAAACAAGACCAAACTACATTAATATATATAATAAGATTCTCTATCACTTTATCAAATGAACTTGTAAAACAAAACAGGATGATTACAAGAGAAAGAATAATATATGCTTTGAAAAGTCAAAATGAAAAATATTATGAAAGCTGACAACTTCGCCACAATATTTTTTTTATAGAATTCTGAATCATCTTATAAATAAAGTTAGTTTTTATGAACATTGATATGGCACATTTATAAAGAAAAAGAATACTCAGTGTATTGTTTGAATTGTCTACTTGTCCTATCACAAATGTCAGCCTAACCAGTTATGCATTTGGTACTAGTTTTTGTGATATAAATGAGATGAAATACAAAAAATACATTCTTATTGCACATCTGATGAAAATATCCCAATAATAAAGGGCTACGCCGAGCGCAGCATGATACGACCGCAGCATGTCGATCACTGAAATTTCAACAAAAGTAGTTCAAACTGAATGTGGACACAGTAAAGAGCCTGACACAATAATTAGATGGACACAAAAAGAAGCTTGACACAGTTATTAGCTGGAAACAAACTATGGAAAAAATCAACCCTTTTGATCACTTATTGATAAAAAAAAAACTAAGAGCTATGCAAAATATGATACTATCAACTAACACTTTACATCCATAGAAATTTTTTAAAAAATCCATCGAAATCTGATGAAAAATAAAGATTTGACATATTTTGAATAAAAGGCTACGCCGAGCGCAGCATGATACGACCGCAGCATGTCGATCACTGAAATTTCAACAAAAGTAGTTCAAAGTGAATGTGGACACAGTAAAGAGCTTGACACAATAATTAGATGGACACAAAAAGAAGCTTGACACAGTTATTAGCTGGAAACAAACTGCCGAAAAAATCAACCCTTTTGATCACTTATTGATAAAAAAACTGTAAGAGCTATGCAAAATATGTTACTATCAACTAACACTTAACAACCATAGAAATAAAAAAAAAAATCCATCGAAATCTGATGAAAAAT
>MJUU01020064.1:6982-46355 GCA_002080025.1 Modiolus philippinarum
CCCCCCCCCCCCCCGCATCAGGTTTGCACCTGTCCTAAGTCTGGAAATTTATAAAGCCTTTGTGTGTCTTGTCTGTTTTCTAGTTAGCTTATTTTATGTCTATAGAAGTCTAGGATGATGTTTATTTCGCTGAACTTCATTACTCTTTATTTAGGGCCGACTCCGACCTACCGTTGGGTGTGGGGTTTTCTCACCGTTCATTGAAGATCTTATGGTTGCTACTCCCCGCTGGGTCGTTGTCTCTTTGACACATTCCCCGTTTCCCTTCTTTTTTTCTATATTACGATTACTTGTATCTCTTAGCATTGCATCTAGGAGGGTCCTCATATGTCCTAGGAATCAAAAAATCATTAAATTTTTGCCTTGGTAATCAAATAATCATTAAATTTTTACCTTGGTAATCAATAAATTTTTGGCTTAGTAATAAAAAAATATATAAAAATACAAGCTAATAATCAAATAATCATTAAATAAATGCTCTCGTAATCAAATAATCATTAAAAAATACCCTGATAATTAGGTAATCAAGAAACCCATGACGGGCCTCATCTAGTAGCATACCTTAGAAGGATTGCAGTTAACTGAATAATGTTCCTCATTTGTCAAGTTGTCTTTACCAATAAAAAGGATATATAGATCAAACAAAACACTTTTATATAGTTTCGTACAGTTCCGTAAAGTTATATTGATATCTATAGTACGGTTTAGTTGACTGTATGTAATAACAGAAGTCCAACAAGAACAAAGAGAATCTGAAAAATAAAGTATTAAAAAATTTAGCTCAAATTCAAAAGCAAAACATTTTTTTTTTTCAAACATTTATGAAAATCGATCCTAATATGGCTTCCTGTACTCACCATATCAAAAAAGGCGTGTTTGAATAACATCATATTTCTTGGCAAAACAGACTTGTTCACATCAGCTTTTTTCACTCAAATTATCAATATTTGTTTCCCATATGTGGTTTTTAATTATTCCTTTTTCACGTAAAATGGGAGGTGTTATTTTCGCTCTTTTGAACTTTGCAAGGCAGGATTTTGGACAAGGTGGAGGTATTTTTTCCAATCTAATGACGTCATAATCAAAATTGTAAATTCCGGCTCGTAAGTAGTTTGTTTTGGAAATCAAATTAGAGTATTGAGAAATAGAGGGATATCCATCAATAAAATGATCACGAAATGAAGAAAAAAGTAAGTATTGCTGTCTTACATTTTTTATATCAATCTTTTTTGTTCATCTAACTCAGTTTTGCCGAATCATATGCCGCAAAAATCTCACGAATATTTCAAAAAATAGAACCTCCCTAATATAGCGAAAATTGGAACCTGCTGAAAATAATCCGCTTTACGGTATATCGTTGAGCGAGTACAAACAAACTCCCCTAACAATATTGCTCAGTTAATGGATAACAAAATACTGATATTACTGTAAATTCAGTTTCTGCATATGGCTATTCCGACAAGTTATCAGTAGAGATCAAATCAAAATATTTAGAAGACCATAAACTTTTTTTTAAATCTGTACTCACCATATCAAAAAAGGCGTGTTCGAATAACATTATGTTTCTTTTGCAAAACAGACTTGTTCACATTAGCCCTTTTCACTCAAATTATCAATATTTGTTTCAAACATGTGGTTTTTTATTATTTTTTTTCACGTAAAATGGGAGGTGTTATTTTCGCTCTTTTGAACTTAGCAAGGCAGGATTTTGGACAAGGTGGAGGTATTTTTTTTTTCAATCTAATGACGTCATAATCAAAATTGTAAATTCCGGTTCGTAGGTAGTTTGTTTTTGAAATCAAAATAGAGTATTGAGAAATAAAGGAATATCCATCAATAAAATGACCATGAAATGAAGAAAAAAGTAAGTATTGCTGTCTTAAATGTTTTCTATCAATCTTTTTTGCTCATCTAACTCAGTTTTGCCGAATCATATGCCGCAAAAATCTCACGAATATTTCAAAAAATAGAACCTCCCTAATATAGCAAAAATTGGAACCTGCTGAAAATAATCCGCTTTACGGTATATCGTTGAGCGAGTACAAACAAACTCTCCTAACAATATTGCTCAGTTAACGAATAACAAAATACTGAAATTACTGTAAATTCAGTTTCTGCATATGGCTATTCCGACAAGTTATCAGTAGAGATCAAATCAAAATATTTAGAAGACCATAAACTTTTTTTTAAATCTGATATGGCACAAATAACCAAAAAGATATACAAATGTAAATGGAAAGTCAAAAATCAGCTAATGATAGAGCTATGCAAGAGGGATATACTCCTTAGTTTTGAGCAATTTTTTCTAAATTTGTTATATTTGAAATTTCCAGACACCGAAGTACTGACCACTGGGTTGGTAAATAACATCGGAGACAAAGAGTCCTTATCAGAGGTATCGGCTCAGTGGTAGTGAATAACGAAATACTGAAGACGTCGTGAATTAAGGAATCGTAAAAAATACTGCAGAAAATGGTCATATTTGAAACTCAATAACCAGATATAAATATCTCTGGTAAAAAACAATTGTTTCAAAGCCCAAAGAGGTAACGCCCGATTGAACGTGATCAGAAATTTTCTTTTAAGTGTTTAGTGATAATAAAAATTCGTTTTGTGAACTACTCAATGTAAGATATCTGTGAACATGACCTTTTTTTTCTTTTTTTAATTTTGGAGTTTCATTTATTATTTTTGACACTGAATTTTTAACAGTAGGTTATTGATCTTCCTAATGGAGACTTTTTCATCTATATTATTACGTATATACCCATTCATATATGTGAACGTTTGTAAAGGTTGTTCTTTTCTTCTTAATTTTGCCAGTTTGCCAGTACAGATGTTTTGGCTTGTGCAATTTCTGCAAACCGCTTTATGATTTTATTTTCTGACTTGACATGAGTTGTATGCAGTCTCATTAAAATCTGTTTGTTAGATTAGCTGTAAAATAAATGAAGAACTTTATTCCACTATATAATTATAACTTGACTAATAACGAAGACTGTCACACGTGACTGTGAACAAACTGTGCGTGTCTCCCGCTGAACATCGTGTCCAAATATCATATTCCCCTCTCTCTAGATTTTACAAGAGTTATCATAGTAAGGAGGTGTTCCGAGTTAACATGGTTAAGGAACAGCTCACTTTCGCATAGCCAAGAGTTTTTACTGAATAATTAGGTCTCAACAGCACAATTTTAATTATTTTCATTTGTGTTCTTATGTCAATTTCAAAAATCAATAAAACAAATTTATTTCAACAATGACAATGCCTTTTCTTACTGTAGTTTACTTTTAGTTCTTGAGTCCTTATTACGCTATTATATTTTCACCCATCGATGTCATAGATGCAGCGGCTTTCGAATATAGGAGAATTCAGCCGGAGTTTCAAGAAAAAGTTATTCCAGACGAGTTTTGCTATATTTTTTTGTTAATTTTGCCTGAATTCTTCAAGATCATGAAAAAAAAATAAGATAGATGGAGGGGAGGTAGAACCACTTCTCGATACAACCTTCAATGATCTGTACATATCAAACTTAGTGGTGGAATAAAATATTTATTTCCCATGAATGTGGGAGATAAGAAGATTTGTTTACCCTCGGGAAATCATATTTCCCTCAGGCGATGCCTTCGGGAAATATGATTCCCTCGGGTAAACAAATCTTCATATCTCCCACATGCATGGGAAATAAATGTATAGTGTATTACCTTTGCGTTCTTTTCTGTTGTCCGAAGTTGAATTTATATCACTATAGCAACACGCAGCAGTGGATATCAACAGCGCAACCTCAAACTGAAAATGTAAATAGTACAGATACGAACAACACCTGTATAAGGTGTACTAATTACATGTATTTTTTTATACTTTACAAATAATTCCGTCAACATAACCACTTATTGAGACCTATTGCTATATTCGGCCTTTTTTTCATTCAGCAAAACTATCTTTGTGACCGCATCATAAATTAAAGCTTCAATAATGTTCCGTCTAGTACGAGCATTTAAAAAGTCTACAATAGAAATCAGTCCCTTATGAAAACATTTGAAATTTTGGTCTGAACCGAGATTCAGACCTAACACGACTTTTTTTCTTGGAACTGATATGATTTTCTCTGGCCTGCAATTTCTGCAGGAGTTTGGAGCTCTATAAAACCGGTGCAACTCACCAGCATTTCTTTCGTTATTCCTGTACCAAGTCGGGAATGTTGCGGTTCAAAACGTTTTGGTGCTTTTGCACCATTTTTGTCTTTTTGCCTTTTATACTTTGGCTCCTTACAATTCTATTCGGTAATTTAGTTATTACTCTTATTCTCTTTTAAGGATGTAGTAAGGTGAGGTTTTTGAAATTCCTAAATGTCATTCGGATTTCTCGGATTTTACCCATTATTACTATGTAATATATTTTGCCCAATTTCACCCAATTTTCTAGTCATTAAAGTCTTCAGTAGGTCATTAAAAGCCAGTAAGCAGAATTTCATCACATTGTAGATTTTCCTTCCATGTGAAAGAAATCAGTAATGTGTCCATGTTATACTAAGGTAAAAGTCGAAGAGAGCTTTTCCCGCCATTTTTTAAAATGTGAAATATCTTGAAAACAAGGTCCATAACATATCAATATTTTCGCTGATTTTATTTCTTTACCAAAGCTCTTTCAATTGATGGTTTCAATTTAAAATCGTAGATTTATTAAATTTCACCTTACTACATCCTTAAGTAACTTTTTACTCGAAAACTAGCAATTTACCTATCAAGAGAATAGATTTTGTAAATCTTGTTAAATTTTGGACATTCATAGAACATAATACCGAGAGATTCCGTTTTTATGACCTTTCAAATATGAAAAAGAAAGGAAATGAGGTAAATGTCAAGGAGAAAGCATCCCATATCCAGGTCAAAACTACCCAAAACAACGCATCTAGGGATCACCGTATGGTTTTCAACACAGTAAGGAATCTCACACCATATAACAAGCTCTTAATGCCCCCCAAACAGTAAAAAAGTGGATAAATCAATGGAAACAAACACATCCAATAATCCGAATATCAGGAAGACAATAGAACTATTTTGACCTATTTGGGCTTTTTGCCCTTTGGATTTCGGCTCTTAGACATTTCTGTTGGGTTGTTTTGTTATTACCCAAAATAGAAGCTTTACCTAATATTCCTCAGACCCATGATTTTGTAAGAACGTTTTAATTTGAATATCAATTTTAACATTTAATCCAAGTTTCACATAAAGAAACTTAGACCCTGTTCACACTTACAATATTTGAATCGATCGCGATCGAATCAAATCGGTTTTAGCTGTTCATACTATAAAAAGATCGATTTAGATCGATCTTATTTGGTCCGATAAAAAGAGGTGGTCTAAAAAAGATCGACTCAAATAGAGATGATTACGGCTATAGTGTGAACAGTAAAGATCGATTGCGATCGATCCAAGTGCTTTGAACAAGCATGCGATCGATCGCAATCGGCTCCAATGAGAACGTCAAACTTGATTAGGATCGATCGCAATCGATTCATATGTTTTAAATGTGAACATAAACGGGCTTTAAAAGAATCGATCTTAATTTGGATCGATCGCATATAGTTCCAATGTGAACACGGTCTTACAGAAACTAAACTGCACGAAACCTGAAATGCTATCATTTAAATAAAAATGCTGTTACTGAGACCGCACAAATTATACCTGTTAAAGTGACTAAAAACGTCTGAAATATCTCTTCAATTCTCAAGAAGAATAAATGTCGATCAGTTGTAGTATTACTTGGCCTTTCATTCAAATAATTTTTGGTTTAAAAAGATCTTTCGGTTTTAGTCTTCCAAATACTTTAATTTGATCTACACTGAAGAAAACAGGTGTCAAAATTTTCATTTTCAGAAAAGAAATTTACAGGGACTTTGGTATTTTGATATTTATAAAGCATGGGCTGTTTTGAACTTACTATTAGGTATGAGCAAAGCTCATCATGTTGACTTCAAGACGAAGAACGACAATAAAGGCGTATATTCATTCATTATTTATTTATCATCCTTTGGTTCTAAAATTAAAACCATGCATTTTCAGTACATATTCTAATATGGCGTCCTTCAAACGCTTTGAGAACACAACAGGGTTATAAAAAGCATAGAGCCCTCGATGACGTCACAATACGAATAATGGGAAGCCATAATTGCAACCGTAAATATTTAAAACGGGAATAACATATTTTTATTAATTCTTTCCGGAAATGTGGTCTAATGTTAAACAAAAAATAGCTGAAAAACATTTTCTACAACTTTTATATGCTTGGTATGCTTTTCGTGGTCTATTTAGTATAATTTTCAAAACCCACATGACATCTGAAAACATCCTCCTAGTACCGCTTCGAATTTTGGAAACATTTGTAAATCATATTAGAATCGAAATAGATTATTGCAATTGGACTTTATGCGAATTAGAACATGGTTAGACATTATATTTGTCCTCATTTTATACCTCGCTATCGCTCGGTATAAGATATCGACAAATATAAGGTCTTACCATGTTCTAATTCGCATAGAGCCCGCTTACAATAATCTATTTCTTAAATAAAATCTTGTGATCAACTTTTATTTTCTGGAAAAAATCTTAGAGGTATGTAAACTAGATGCAGACGTAACGACATCCTATTTTAACAAAAATTTCCGAATTTTGCTATTTTTTTGGTTCAAGAAATTCCAAGCTATTTTTGGGGGTTAGAAAAATTATAAGCTATGTTTTGGGGTATTAATAATTGTAAGATTTTTTGGGGGGTAGGCATATATGTCATATTTTTGGGGTGTTTTGTTTGCATCGAAAATCAAGAAATATACCATATTTTCGGGGGGTCACTTATTTAAGCAACTATTTTTTGGGTTGATTTGAAAAAGAACTATTTTTGGGGGTAGTTTGAAAAAAGCACTATTTTGTGGGGTTAAAATTTTTTCCGGTGACCAGCCTAGGTACAGATGATAATGGAGAGTACCCCCCCCCCCCCCCCCTTGGGGCATTTACTCCGTTAATTGTGGTCAAAATTCTTAATTTTGTTAAATAAAGACTGGATGTAAAACTTAATTCCGTTTCATTCATTTATAATTATTTTCTAGATCTATTGATTTTTTCTAGAAGTATGACGTAATGTTTCTTGTAATCAACATCCTCAGGCTCTAACTATTTCTGTCCCGGTTTGTTTCTCTGTAGATACAAAGTAAAATGCTGAGGCCCGTCATGGGTTTGTTGATTACCTGATTATCAGGGTATTTTTAATGATTATTTGATTACAAGAGCATTTATTTAATGATTATTTGATTACAATAGCATTTATTTAATGATCATTTGATTATTAGCTTGTATTTTTATATATTTTTTTATTACTAAGCCTAAAATTTATTGATTACCAAGGTAAAAATTTAATGATTATTTGATTACCAAGGCAAAAATTTAATGATTATTTGATTCCTATGACCCCCCCCCCCTCATGAGGACCCTGAATGCTGAAGGTGATTATTTACAATATAAATAAACGTCATGTGATACGACTGTTAGAAAATACCCCAAAAAACGAAGAACACCAACCTTCATTTCATATTTTTGATTTTAAATAATTGATTAACGAATACACCCTTTTCACACGATCATATTCCACGTGTTGGTTTTTTCAAGCCGTGTCGTAAGTGTGCACTATATGTACAAGGTTGTTATTTATGACCGTCCACCAAAACATATAGAACAAAAAGTTATTCAGATAGTACAAATAAAATCAGTCAATCATTGTTTTATATAAAGATTGAAGATGCGATGGTGATTAAAAATCTTTTTAAATTGTCACCATATTGTGTGTATAAGTTGATTAATACCTAAGTTAAATGACGTTATTTGCACAATTGGTAGTGTTTTAATAATTCAAGGGATAGAGAAGTTTTAACTTTATATAGTAAAATTAAGATAAGAGAAAGACGTACACGAAATGACAAGTTCAAAAAAATAGTCGTTAGAATTCATGTTAAAATCCATTTGTGAAAAAAATAGTCGTTTAAATTAATGTTAATATTCATATGTGAAATCTATTAAACAGATAATGTGCTGTTTTGCATCTGATATTTAGCCGGAAGTTAACAATCCATATCAACATACTCGGTCTGATATGGCAATATCAGCCTGCCTCGTTCTGATATGGCCATATCCGCCTGTTATTGTAATACTAACTATATCAGAAATATCAGAAGTCCATAATTTAGTATAATAATGAGCTTCTTGACTTTTCTTATAAACAACATTTCTGTATCAGCCAGGTTATCATCGCTTGACCCATAGTCGGCCCCTCTATTTACGTCTCGGGCTGAAATTGGAATCTTATGATGATAACTTTTGTGATATGGAAATCTTATAATTATTATTGGAAGTGTTTCTGTGTTTATTCGTCAATTGTCCCCTGCATAGAGTTAACAACATCCATTCAAACTCAGATTGTTTCGTCAACTTAAAGATACGCTCATCCGTCTATCTTCACTTTATAGAATCGAAATTTCACAGTAATGAATTTTAATATTTTTTATTTCTACTACACAAATTGAAAGAAAACTAACGCAAAAATACTTTGCCAGAATTGTGCTTAATACCAATGCTTCAAAATTGCTGCTTATCGCAAAATAACTTCCTTTCATGCTTCAAAACTGTGCTGCATACTCAGTGATAATTGACATAATTCGCATATATTTGATCGCTTGATACTCTACTGGATTTTCTAATATTCAGATTATTCGTAATTGCTTTGTTTTTTGCGGCGCTTTTTAAATAAGGATTTTTTTTGTTCATGTTTTGTCTTTGATTTTGTCTGGTTTATTTGTTTTGTTTTTTTTTTATGTTTGTTTTGTTCTTTTGTTTTTTGTTTTGTTTTGTTTTGTTTGTTTGTTTTTTGTTTTTGATTTTGTCCGTTTTTTATTTATTTATTTTTTTGTGTGTGTGTGTTTGTTTTGTTTTGTTTTGTTTTTTGTTTTCTTTTTCCTTTTTTTATTCTGTCCTTTTGTGAAGAAAATGATTATTCACCATCTTTTACTTTTGATTTCTTCGTATTTCCCCGGTTTGCTCCCACGTATATCTCTTCTCATGCTGATTGAGGGTTGAGTTGCTATATTAACCAAACAAAAGACACACATACCAAACCTACATGTTTTCTTTCATATAAAAATGTACTTCCTGAATCAACTCTTTCACGACATAAATTCAACTAAAGTAGAATTTTTTTTACAAACTACACTTTCATTGAAGCAAAAAAATGAAATCTGTCATAAAAGAGAATATCTGATTATTAACTTTTAGCCTTTGACAAAGTAATTTGAACTCCAAATTTAAGTGGCAACATACCAAATTTAACCACAACAAATTTATTAACCTTCACAGCCTACATTTTGTAGGTCGTGCATTTTTTTCGGTGCATTTCATTTGAGCACTTTTGCATGTCCTTTGCGCACTTTTTTTCTTCATTTGCACACTTTTTTGTTTCATTTGCGCACTTTTTTATTTCATTTACGCACATTTTGTTATTTCATTTGTAGACAATTTTTTGTTTTGTTATTAGCTGAACTACCTCTTCCGTTAGCTGGACATTAGTCCGTTTGCATCTGCTTACCACGGTAAAGTGGAAAAAGAGCTTTGTGTGGGATATATATAGTTCGATCATCGATGTTATATTTATAAGATTAATGTTCATTGGACCATAAAACCTTATTCATAGGTTGAAAAACGAATAAATACCGAAGTTACTGTGAATTTAATTTCTGCATACGCGCATTTCGACAACGTATGTCTCATCAGTGCAGATAAAATCTAAACGTTTGGAAGACGATAAACTCAAAGATGTATAAAAACTAATAGAGAACAAATAACTGATATGATCTAAATGTTAAGCCTAATCAGCTAAGGACAGAGTTTTGTACGAGGGAGATACTGCTTAGTTTTCAACAAAATTTACAAAAATTTAGATATTGTAGGGTTCCAAATAGAATCGGCTATCGGGTCAGTACCGAAGTACTGACTACTGGGCTGATGAATACCCTCAGGAACTAACAGTCCACCAGCAGTGAAAATGACATCAAAGGTGCTGTCACAGAATATAACCTCTAACACAACGATGGAGTATGTACTATGTAGATAAACAAAATTCCGAAGTAACTGTGAATTTAGATTCTGCGTTGGAGAACAATTCATTTAAGTGCCTGTGAAATGCATATGGTCCAATGGTTATTCTACGTATTTCTAGCGTCGTTCCAAGTGATTCTACATGAAAGAGTATTTGCCCATATGGTCGTTGGAAATAAAGTCTCTGGTTGAAACGTAGTGTCTGCGAACTGTACATCATTAATAATTTGTTGTTTGTGGCATTCACGTAATACCAGTCATCAAACTAACTGGTCTTCGGAAAACCTTAACCAAAGCAATCTTCCAGTTCATTTTTTTACTCTGCACTCGGTCAACCTCTCCTAAACTTATCACTGGAGATAAAATTTTAAAGACATTTAATTTTGTTAGTTTTTTTCTTTTGGATATAAAAGAGCCCCCCCCCCCCATAAATGTATGTTAAAAAAAAAGGTGCAACAAAATAAATATGAGCGAATGAAAGAAAATGTGTGCGCAAATAAAATATCAAAACATGCGCCAATGAAATGGCACCTAATCTCAAAAAGTGTGCAAATGAAATGCAGCCATTTTTTCTCAATAAAGAGAAGTTAATCGTTGCAATGCTGTCTTTTTATCAAAAAAGCAATGATCGTCCAGATTTTGTAGATTATTCCAAACTTTTCTCACCTTCAAATATGAAAATTAAATAATGATTCAGGTTTAATTTCGGATTTTTATTCTTAGATTGGAATAGAGACATTATTTGAAAAATCCCGAACAAAACAAAGAAGTATCTCCCTAATTCAAAACTGTATCCTTTGCTGTTTTTGGCGTTTCAATTAGATCCTACATTTGAATTAGATATTTGTTCTCTATCAGCTTTGTACATCTTCGTTTTATGGTTTTTCAAATGTTTTGATTTGGTCTGCACTGATGAGATGTAAGTTGACAAAATGACCATCTGCAGAAATCTAAGGTAACTTCGGTATAAGTACTACTAGTATTTATTTAAGCTCCCCCGTGCAAAGAGTTGCAAGAGGACAGTTAGATTGTGTATATTTGAATATTTTATTCCTAAAAAATCGAAAGAAAACTATTGCAAACTTACTTCTGGTAGACTTATAATTATACTCAATATTCATGATTCTTGACTTCGTTAGAGAATTTCTCATATGGAAATAGTATCATATTTTCAACTTTTGGCATTTAGTTTTTGTAATTTCGAAATGTAATTCTGACAACCTGTTTAAAGTGCCCACACCTCACTGTTTGATAATGCCAAGTTTTCTTACAATCGTCTTGATGAGTGTCCCGTGTTTGTCTATATGTTGTAATCGTCCACTAGCTTAAGACACTAGTGCTTTTGTCGGGCAAGGGATGACAGTGGTTGTAAGAGCGCTTTGCCAGTTTAATTGATGTTTATTGACAATCTCCAATCAATGACCAGAACAGACATTGGTGTAGCGTTGTTCGACAATTAGCAAAGAATTCTGCTCAAACAGTTGCTAGGTGCCGTCTTGCACTTGCTATGAGGTATGAGCAAAGCACATTATTGAAGGCCTCATGATGACTTCAAGATGAAGAACAACAACAAAAGCGTTGTTCCTTTCTTGGTTTAACCATGTATTTGTAGAGACTTTGTCTCGTGTGCGTTTACTCCATATCCTTTCATTCACCACTTACCACTGGAGTTTGTCTCTCCTGCAGTGTGGAGTCCGTAAAAAGATTCCCCGTGCGAGAAATGTACGCTCTTTATTTATTTCAGTTATAGTGTACTTGTTCGTGAGAGAATTTCTCATATGGATATACTATCATACTTTCAAATTTTGGCATTCATTTTTTGTAATTTCAAAATGTAATTCTGACAACCTGTTTAAAGTGCCCACTTCTCACTGTTTATGATGCCAAGTTTTCTTACAATCGACTTGATGAGTGTCCCGTGTTTGTCTATATGTTGTAATCGTCCACTAGCTTCAGACACTAGTGTTTTTGTCGAAAACGGATGCCAATGATTGTAAGAGCGTTTTGCCAGGTTAATTTATGTTTGTTCACAATCCTGTATCCATGACCAGAAAAAAAAGACATGGATGTAGCGTTGTTCGACAATTAGTAAAGAATTCCGTAGGGGCCGTCTTGAACTTACTATGAGGTATGAGCAAAGCTCATTGTTGAAGGCCTCATGGTGACTTCAAGAGGAAGAACAACAATAAAAGTGTTGTTCCTTTTCTTGGTTTAACCATGTGTTTATAGAAACTACGTCTCATATGCATATCCTTTCATTCACAATTTACCCAAAGTGAGAATTAGTATCTATTTAGATCGTTTTTTCCATTTTTTGTTTGTTATTTATGCTGTCTTTTTTGTAAGAAAGAAGTTGTTTCATCATTATTTTTTCTATTATTTTCAAGATTTGCATCCACATATTTCTTGTTGATCTTTTGAGCTGTATACTGTATAAACATAGTTTTCTCAAAAGTGAAATTAAATTCTGAAAAGTACCATACCATTGTATGGTTGTCTTTAGACATTTTTGCGACTCTTTTTAAAATGTCGGAGGTGTTATCCGGAAAAAAATATGTCCCCTATAAGCAATATTAAACATACAAAAGGACAAAGTTCAACAATGTGGAGTTTTTCTGAAAAAATATCAAAAATCAAAATCCAAGTAGCGTGCACATCTTTAATGTGTGCACAATCAGACTGCAAAATGACAAGCTTCAACAATGTGGAGTTTTCTGGAAAAAAAAATCAAAATCCAAGTAGTAAAATATCTTTGATGTATGCACAATCAGCCTGCAAAATGAAATTCTCCAATCTTATAAACTGTTGGAGGAGTAATCCCATCTTCGCTAGCCAAGGGTTTCGATCCACATTTCCCCTTTTCGCAATGTCTAGCGAAGATTGAGTTATCCGGACAAATGATGTACCCACTTGATGACAGACGGACTGACGGATCAGTCAAAAACTATTTACCCTCCACAACTTCGTTGTGTGGTATATAATATACAATTATGGTCCGCTGTCAAGGGGGAGTTGTTTCCCGAGGGCTCTGCCCGAGGGAAACCACCCCTCCAAGGGTTGACAAATCTGGATGTTTCACGTCAACAGAGGGCCATAATTGTTTTATTTTATTTTAAACAGTTTCATAAATTCCAAATCAAGAGGTCTTATTATGGCTTTAATCTCAAAAAGAAGACTGATATAATCTGATAGTGATTTTTAGAATCAACAGGGTTGTTTCTCTTTGTGACGTCATATCCGGGTTGTTCAGCGTGAAACAACAGGGTTGTTCCCGCAGTGATGTCATATCGAGGTTGTTTGCTGAAACATCCGAGTTATTTTGAAGTCACATCCAATTAAATCTTCTCTTACTTAGTTAAATATAATAATAAAGGTTGTCGAAATGGCAATCTGCTGAGAGTGAAAATTGGTATAATACACTTACTACCTGCAATTAAGGATGGTATACTATGTAGATTAACACACGACGGAAGTATATCACCCGAGACGGCTGGTAATCTTTAATCTACCAAATTGTCAGTACTTTGCTGCTGGTCAGTTAAGGTTCCACTAAAGTCAAAAATTAGGACACTCAGTAAACATAAAATAATTGTCTGTATTTTTCAAGCTGCAAGAAATGAAGTAAAATATTATTACGGAATGTGTTCTTTGAAACATAATCTACACGTAAACACTTAGAAAATTGTAAATAAATTTAATTTTTTTATTTTATAGGCGAATCTTTTCATTTGGTATACACACAATTTTCAAAAAAATCAGGAGGTCTAAAAAAGGAATTTTATGTTTCAAAATTGTTGTGAACGTATACTTTAATATCTAAGGAAGGGCAAGCTAATGCCGATTATTTGGAACTAATGTTCATTTTCAAGACTCAGTTCAATTTTGGTACATAGGGGAAGTAATTCCACACATTCAGGTCAGAAATTGCTAAATTTCCACTTCAAAACATATGAAACTAGACAAACCAATGTTAGCTTGCCCTGCATTATACATCATAGTATTCGTCCAAAACAATTTCGACAAGAATTAGACGTTTTCCTGACCTCCTGATTTTTTTGAAATTTGAGTGTGTACCCAAGGAAAAGATTTGGTTATAAAATCTTAATTTTAAATAAATTTACAATTTATACAGTGAGTACATGTAAATTATGATTGAAAGAATGCATTTCTTCATGATTTATTACTATATTTCATGTAGCTTAAAAAATACAGGTAAAAGTTTGATCTTTATTGTGTGTCCTAATTTTTGACTTTAGTGGAACCTTAAGATTTTATTAGAATTTTGCAATATGTAGATTTTAGAAATTTAGATCGTTTTTTTTTTTTTTTTTTTTTTTTTTTTTTTTTTTTTTGTTATGTATGCTGTCTTTTTTTGTAAGAAAAGAGTTGTTTCATCATTTTTTTTTATTACTTTCCAGATTTGCATCAACGTATTTCTTTGGATACTGTATAAACATAGTTTTTCTCAAAAGTGAAATTTAATTCTTAAAAGTACCATTGTATGGTTGTCTTTAGACATTTTTGCGACTTTGACTAACAAATGCACAATGTTTTTTTTGGTTTTTTTTGACAAACAAATGCACAATTTTATTGTGATTGTGGCAAACAAATAAACAATGCTTGTTGTGATTGTGACAAACAAATACACCACCTTTGTTGTGATTTTGACTCACATATACACAATGCTAATTATGATTTCACAGATTGTTACAAAGTTTCTGACCATCAAATTTGAAATCTTAGTGGATTTGGAGTTGCATGTAATTCATAGATTGAATAATACACATCACGTTAATTTAGGAATTTTGTTAAAAAATTATGAGTATTCCCTCGCGACAATCTCTGTCCTTTCCTGATTTTGATTTCAATCATATCCTGTTGGTTCTTTGTGTTCTATCATCTCTTGTACATCTTTCGTTTTATGTTTTCCAATGTTTTTTTGGTCTGCATTGAAAAAATTAAAACGTTAGTGAGCACGCTCACATACCCCCACGCCTCCCACATAAAGGAAAATTATTTATTACTGAACCCTGAAATTAAAAAAAAGATAAAAAAAATCAAAATCCAAGTAACATGCACATCTTTGTTATATGTGCGGTCAATACAACTATAGGAGGAGTTTTACGGACGAATGATGTACTCTATAAACAATATTATAAAAATGTACATACATAATGACAGAGTTCAAGAATGTGTAATTTTCTTCTAAACTATCAAAATTCAAAATCCAAGTAGCATGCACATCTTTGAATTATACACAATATATCTGCAGAATAAAACTTCCAATCTTTTAAAGTGTCGGAGGAGGTATCCGAAAAAAAAATATGTCCCCTATAAGCAATATTAAACATACAAAAGGACAAAGTTCAACAATGTGGAGTTTTTCTGAAAAAATATCAAAAATCAAAATCCAAGTAGCGTGCACATCTTTGATGTGTGCACAATCAGACTGCAAAATGACAAATTTCAACGATGTGAACATTATTGATGTGAGCACAATCAGCCTGCAAAATGAAATTTTCCTATCTTATAAAACTGCAGGAGGAGTTATCCGGTCAAATGATATACCCGATATGCAATATAATGCATAAAATGACAAAGTTCAACAACGTGCAGTTTTCTTCAAAACTATCAAAAATCAAAATCCCAGTAGAATGCAAATCTTTAAATTATACACAATTAACCTGCAAAATAAAACTTTCAATCTTATAACCTGTAGGAGGAGTTATCCAGTAAAATCATGTCCCCTATAAGCAATATTATACATACAAAAGGACAAAGTTCAACAATGTGGAGTTTTTCTGAAAAAAAATATCAAAAATCAAAATCCAAGTAGCGTGCACAACTTTGACGTGTGCACAATCAGCCTGCAAAATGACAAATTTCAACGATGTGAAGTTTTCTGGAAAAAAATCAAAGCCCAAGTAGTACACATTCTTGATGTGTGCACAATCGGTCTGCAAAATGATGCAAATGATGTACCCGATATGCAATATAATGCATAGAATAACAAAGTTCAATAATGTGCAGTTTTCTTCAAAACTACTGTAAACCAACTTATTTTCGCGAGCGATTTATTTTCGCGACTTTCGCGTGCTCGAAAATATCGCGAAAATAAATCGTCGCGAATAGTTCATATCCTTATATAAAAGCATTAACAGAAAAAGAAAATCCCGACAATTAATCTCCGCGAACTTTACCTGAGGGGACAAAACGCGAAATAAAGTAGCCGCTAAAATAAGTTGGTTTACAGTATCAAAAATCAAAATCCAAGTAGCAGGCACTTCTTTGATTTATGCACAATCAACCTGCAGAATAAAACTTCCAATCTTTTAAAATGCAGGAGGAGTTATCCGAAAAAATTATGTCCCCTATAAGCAATTTTAAGGTGTCTCAGTGGTATTATTCCTCCATTTTTGTCTAATACTTG
Source organism: Modiolus philippinarum (assembly GCA_002080025.1). Lineage (NCBI taxonomy): Eukaryota > Metazoa > Mollusca > Bivalvia > Mytilida > Modiolidae > Modiolus > Modiolus philippinarum. The sequence goes on from MJUU01020064.1 coordinate 23,549, forward strand.
TTCATTTAGGTTTCAATCATTAAGAAATTTAACAAAATAGTTATTTAAAATGTAAAGAAAGTTCCAAAGTATTTTTTTCCTTATCTCTTTTACAACATTTCCATTACCAATCGGTAATTAAAACACGTGAGCTTTAAATCTGTTGCTGGATTTACGAAAACACAGAAATTATGCAAGGGAGGTAATAGAAATCACTAGAGAAATTAACATTTCGCAATTTATCTCTCTTATTTCAACGGTGACCACAAATTTTTATTTTTTATATGTGAACTATATAAGAATTTCAAACCACATGTAAAGTTTAAACAAAATCTATAATAAACTTTTCAAGCTATGCTCTCCTATAATCATTTTCCCTATCATTTCTTTGTAAAATCCTGAAATTCTCAATTCCAGTTTTTGCGCTTAAATGCACGGTGACCCACAAATTTTGTTTTACATTTTGAACAATAATACAATTATGTTTCTACACAGAAAATTATACAAAATTCTATAATAGGAAAATAATACCATGCAGACACCTTAAACATACAAAAGGGCAAAGTTCAACAATGTGGAGTTTTCTGAAGAAAATTCCAAGTAGTAAACATCTTTGATTTGTGCACAATCATCCTGCAAAATGAAATTTTCCAATATCATAAACTGTAGGAGAAGTTATCTTATCTTCGCTAGCCAAGGGTTACGATCCACTCTTCCCCTTTTCGCAATGGCAAGCGAAGATTGAGCTATCCGGAAAAATGATGTACCCACTTGATAACAGACGGACTGACGGACCAGTCAAAAACCATTTACCCTTCACAACTTCGTTTGTTGTCGAAATGGTCAACTGCTGAGAGTGAACATTGGTATTATACACATAGTACATGCACCTGCAATTGAGGATGGTATTTATGTAGATTAACACACGAAGGAAGTATATCACCCGAGACGGTGGTCGAGTGTGTTATTCTTTTCTGAGTGTGGTAATCTAGTATTCCATCCGAAATTAAAGGCAGCATGTGCTATATTATACTGGACATCTTGACTGTATTACTACTTCAAGTCACGTCAATGACATCACTGTACAATTAGAACGGGAGTTATACTCAACAGTTGGTGGTATACTGAACAGAGGGTTGGTATACCAAAATACCACTCTTATATACGGGTAACCAATAAAAATTAATGAAATTCACGTGAAGTATAATATAAGTACATATTACCACTGTGTCGATTTCTCTGCTGGTAATCTCTAAGTACCCGAGGGTATTAACCTACCAAATTGTCAGTACTTTGCTGCATGTCAGTTAAGATTTTATCATAATTTTGCAATATTTGAATTGTCGAAATTTAGTTTAAACTATGGAGAATCTCCCTTGTGAAAAGCTCTGTACGCGAAATAATGTAGTGTCATTGAAACCCATTTCAATTTACCGTCTTATTAATCAACAAGTTTTGATCGTATTGCGAGGCAATACAGAAGTCCCCTACCGGTGGAATATTTCTTTGTTATACCAGCAAAAATAGTAACAGAAAAGTTTTCAAAGTGCAAGGTCCATAACTCAGTCAAAAATCAATGGACCGGAACCAAACTCAAACTTGATCTGTAACACATAGCAAATATTAGCTTAATATCTGAAACGGTTTAGAAAAAAGTTCGGAAAACCTATATTTTACCAAAAGTTTCCAAGTCCAAAGCCCATACATGTAACTTCGTCAAAAATCAATGGACTGAAACCAAACTCAAACTTGATCTGTAATTTAATAGGAAAATAGGAATAGGAAAAGATAAAACATATTTTGTAAAGAACCACACTGAGTCAAACAAGAAATACAGTGAAAATGACGTGATATAGATGCTTGAGTTTTGATCGACAACATTTTTTTTGAATGTGGAGGCCGTGTTTTTCAACAGACAATAGGGATTCCTATGGGAACAAATTGTGCGCTACTTTTAGCTAACCTTTTCTTTTTTTCGTATGAAGCAAAGTTTTTACAAGGGCTGATACAACAGAAACAAAAACAACAAGCCCAGACTTTAAATTTCAGCTTCAGATATAAAGACGATGTACTTTCTGTTAATAACCCAAGATTTAAAGAATACTTACATCGTATCTACCCCAATGAACTTGAAATTAAAGAGACAACCGATACACCCGATTCTGCTTCATACCTTGACCTTTTGTTATACATTGACGAACATGGACGTCTGAAATCTAGATTATATGACAAACGTGATGATTTTGACTTTCCAATTGTGAACTTTCCCTTTCTCTGCAGCAATATACCTGCATCCCCAGCATATGGAGTATATATTTCACAATTAATTTGTTATTGTAGAGCGTGCAGTACATACAGTGACTTTGTGGAAAGAGCAAAAGCACTGTCACAAAAACTGCTGAGTCAGGAATATGTTAAGCCTTTGTTACTTTCGTCCCTTCAGAAATTCCATTGCCGTCACCACGACATCATAGATAGATATGAAATGTCAGTGTCACAAATAAAAACTGACATTTTCAGCTAGATTCGCGTCTTCCCGGATTTGACATTACCGGTTTTGACTTTACCCTGGATTGACCCACTGACAGTGTGACGGGTGCTGTGCACAGAGCAGGACATGCTTACCCTTCCGGAGCACCTGATGTCACTCTTGTTTATTGAGAGTTCACACTGTTAGTGCTTTAGTTTTTTGTGTTGTATATGTAATGTTCGTGTGTTTTGTGGGCATGTGGTGTCTTTGGTCTTCCGTCTTTTGGTGTTCTTGCTTTTGCCTTGTCTCTGAACTTTGATTTGTGTAATCTTGTGCTTTGTTCCTTCGGTATTCTACTGTCGTTGTTTTAGTGGTAGACTTGAATAGCAAATATAAGCTTGATATCTGGCACAGTTTAGAAAAAAAAGTTCAAAGCCCATAACTCTGGACCGGAACCACTGTAGCTTATGGTGGTAGACCAAATATAAACTAAATTTCTCTTATAGTATGGGAAAACATTCCGGAAAATATAGTGTGACGGACTGACGGACGGACGGAGTGCAAACCTTAAGTCCCCTTCAGCGAAGCCGGTAAGGGACTAAAAATTCATTTTCTTTAGTACCTTTCTTTTTAAACTTATTCGTGATTCGGGTGTGTAAAACTGCGCATCAATCTTGCGCATGTGATGAAAATTGGAATTTACCATTGAAATATTGTTAAAATGTTTTTGAATAGTTCATTGATAATAAATGAAATCAAATAAGCAACATTTAAATTGCGAGTGTTCAAAATATGTCACATTTTGAAAAACTCTTATTTCATTAAGGGGATAATTCTAAAGAAACTATAACGAGAAAATCACATTTTCAGGATTTTTCGAAAATATGATCTGTGACCCCAATTTTTTATTTCATATTTCCAAAGTTATTTCTTTAACACAGTTTATACTACATTTTCACAAAATCTATTTTTTTGATCATATAAAAAAAAGCTTCAGAATCTCCCGGAAAAACGAGTTCGGTAACGTATTGATTTTTTACTAAAATGTTAAAGTGCATTTACGCAGAGAAATAAGAAAAACCTTTCGTTTTGTTTTTAGTCACCCGATCTACCTTAACAAATGAAATAAACACAGCCGACTCTATAATATTACACCAAGTTTGCAATAATAATTATAGAATGGTACAACAAAAAGAGTGCAAAATAGCTTTATATGAAATTAAAAAAGTGAACAAATTTTAATTAAAGTCTTTTGTAAGTGGTTGATTTTTAAATATATTATATTAATGATGATTGTATCCTTTTGTAGGAGTTGTGAAATTAGATATACAATGTATTGGATGTTGGCTGAGTTGAGGTCAATAGTTCTGCATCATACATCCCTTGTTGCTTTAACGTCTACGCAATAATATTCCATCTTCTTAAGTCGGGGGTTCTCAGTTCGAGGAGCTTGGGAAGATATACTACTCATAACTACATGAAGTTTAATATACACTAAATATAACGCTGGTCGTTTACATTACAGTGAATTCTTTCCATCCATGTAATTCTTTTCGTTGAAATAAAATACTCTAGGAGATAAATTACAAGACATAAATGCACTATCGTTTTTCTTCCGATGGAATAAACGCACAAGTTCAAGGTAGAAATACACTAGGGACCGACCATTTAACCTGAAGGGGGGGGGGTTATGGTTTTTTTTTCTGGACAGAAATTTTTTTTCGCGCTTCGCGCGATATAAATTATTTATTTTTTGCACGCGTATCAACAAAATATTTTTTTCAAAATTAACATTATTTTCGGGGGGCAGAAAGCCTCATCCAGAATTTTTTTTTTTTTCACATAAAATCAGATCCAAAATATTTTTTAGAAAAAAANCCCCCCCCCCCCCCTTTCAAGTTAAATGGTCGGTCCCCTAGAGTATGTACTTGGATATTCTGTACGCTGGAAAGAAAGCACGCTTACAAATAGCTAATTTAAGTTGCCATAGTAATGCCGTTAATAAAATTAATCTTAAATGATTTACAAGAAAATGAAGAATATGCTTTAAAAAAACTACGGTTATTGTACAACATTATTTTCTCCATTTTATCAATTTTTAGTACAATATCAAAAATGTACACAGTGTATCGAATATATTTGATTAATTGCAGACTTTATTAATTCGTGAAATATATTTGTCCATAAGGCATTGTCATGTACATTATTATATTTTTTTACCCTAGAAAATTTTTTTAAAAAATGAAGAATATGCTTAAAAAATCTTATGTTATTGTACAAACATTAATTTCTTCATTTGGTCAACTTTTTAGTTCAATATAAAAAATGTACACAGTATATCGAATATATTTGGTAAACTGCAGACTTTTTTAATTCGTGAAATACATTTGTTTATAAGGCATGGTCATGTACTTCATTTATATTTTTGTATATTATATGTTATTTTGGAATCTTCACAGGGAAATTATGGGTTCATTATCCTGATTGATTGATTGATTGATTGAATATTGTTTAACGTCTACTCAGCAATATTTCAGCTATATCAAGACGAGAACAAGTTTGTTAATAAATAATCACTTTGGGGTATGGAAAGGGCCATGGGACGGGAAATTCTGACTGCCACTGGAAAAGTAGGGTGAAATCGAAAAGGGCAGAAAATTTTGCCTTGTTGCCGATCACCTACGGACCATTCAAAAAAGATCTTGCTTCAAGGGTTCTTTAACGTGCAGGAAGCGTGGCATTTCTTCCAACACGTGGACCTGAGTTTACATCCCATCCGAAAGATGGGTTGTGTATTTATTCATCCCGCACAACCACGGAATGGGTCCTATTTCTATATCCCGGGACCCTCGGGGTCAGCCCCCGTTTAGGAGGGGTCACAACCCGCAAGCCGGAGATACTAGGTCCTATTTCTATATCCCGGGGTTCCCTCGGGGTCCTCTGTTAGGAAGACTCATACTCCAAGCTCAGAGGATGCTGCGGGCCTATTCATTTGCTGGGACCGCGCACGACGGGGTTCATTATCCTGAAATGAATTACAAGAAAATGAAGTATATCATCGGCTTCAAAAATTACTGTTATTGTACAAACATTAAATTTCTTCCTTTTATCAATTTCTAGTACAATATCAAAAATGTACGCAGTGTATAAATATATTTGGTAAACTGCAGACTTTGTAAGTTCCAGAAACATATTTCCTTATAAGGCATGGACATATACTCCATTTATATTTTTGTGTATTATATGTCATTTGGGAACATTCATCACACGGGATAGGGTTTATATTACCTGTCTATGTTTTTTTTTTATCCCCATTGTAGCAAAATTGCGATTTGTAAATGCTTAAGGCAAGGGGATATCGGGCACAGACAGTGAATATGAACCCGTATCCCCTGAAAATCCGAAACAACTATTATATTCTTCTAGAAGTGCTACAACTTTCATCTAAAAGCATTTATAAATTGCAATTTTGCTACCACGGGGATACGGCCTCCAGAGGATAACCAGATGAATGAAGACTTTATCTTACATTTTTTTTTAGTTTTTTGGTAGATTCTTATAATGTTATACAACCTCTTACCCTCTTTTATTGAAATGCATTTTCATACAATTTAAACAATATCTTTTTTTTTATATGCATGAATGATTATTTCTCTTTTATTTACTGTGAACCCACGAACTGATGATGTATTTTATTTATTTTTTTCAAATGACTAATATTAATTCATTGTTGTAGCTGTCGTTGCGTTTTAATGTAAGTTTTCTTATGTTCTGTAAACCTCTTGTAGCACGTACTGTGCCTAAGTTGTAATAAACTTGTCTTGTCTTTAAAAAATGATTTTTACATAAATGCTGTCTTTTGCACCTTCGGCACATAACTTATTCATAACATATAAAAGCGGTAAAACACTTTTCCACTGATATTAAAACAAATCATTGGTTGACAATTGCATTATTCAGTGCTAAATAATTCCATACAAATAACTAATATTATCACATTTTGATGAAGAATAAATTTGCTCCCCATTTTCAATAGCAAACAAAATATTGGAATTTATTACATACTTAGTAGAAATAAAAGCGTTTTTGCATGATCAATATGACCGGAAGTAAACTGTCCATATTTTCACACCCTAGGAAAACAATAGGTTATTTTATGCTCCTCGTGCCTCTCAGACAAAATTAAAAACTTCCGGTCCATATTGGCCTGGGCAAATAAACGACTTCCGGTCCATATCGGCCTGGCATTTCTAAACGTCGGAAGTATGTAATAAAAAGTTTAATACATGTGCATTTCCATATTGACCTGATTATCATCCCTCGACCCATATTGTCCCTCGACTTCGTCTATGGCCAATATGAGTGTCTCGGGATGATAACCAGGCCAATATGGAAATGCCCATGTATTAATCTGTATTTAATGAAAATAAGTGATCGAGTGGATTATCTGTGCCAGTACATTGATTCCTTTTTTTTTCTAGTATTGAACTAACTATCCAGTGATAAACATATATTTCCGTAACATATTAATATATCTTATTAATAACACTGATTAAAGTCGATCCTGTGAAATATTAGAATATCAGGTTACTGAGTCAGGTCAGGGATGCATGTAATTCTCAAACAAAAAAAAATGTATAAAAACTCTGCTTTTGTTTTGGTATTTATTCAGCTTTAAGGTGATTATGGTGATATGGGTTTTAAAATGTGAGATAGAATTTGACATAGAATTAATTCAGGTTCTTAAGGAATGCCCAAAAAATGAATAAAAATTTGGGTCACAATCTCACCATCGTTCTCCGAAAATGTTGAATAATTAGATTAAATTTGAAATTTTTTAAAATTGTCAAGTTACATATTACTTAAGAAATAGATTATGGCAAGCGAGCTCTGTGTGGATTACAACATGGGCAGACCTTATATTTGTCAATATTTTATACATATACCTACCGATCGAAAGCGAGCTATAATGTGAAGACAAATATAAGGTCTGACCATGTTCTAATTCGCGTAGAGTCCAATTGCAACAATCTATTTCTATTCCAATATGTCCAACAAAGATTTGGACAATTCGAAGCAGCTCTTTGTGGGACAATATTGGGTTTGAAACTACAAATAAATAATGTCGGCAGCTGTATGCAAAAAAACTAAAGTTGGCACAGGAAAATCCATATAAGTTGCTAATAAGCTTATGAAAAAAATATATAATATAATCTTAAATGAAAATATAAAATACGGCTATTCTAAAATCGATGCTGGTATACAGGTGTAAGCTGCTACCATTTACTGATTTAGAAATATTGTATGACAGTCACTGTTTCATTAAGTTATATTTGAAACAAACAGAAAGCAATAATTCAAAATTTATTATAAAACTGTTTATTATAGTGCGTTTCATAACACATGGAACACTCGTTGCTAGGTAACGGTGTGGTCGTTATTGTATTATTTTTAACAAATATTAGTAAATGAAATATGCAAGGTATACATTATTGATGATTTGATGTTGAACATGTACAAAACGGGTATGTTCTATTGGATTTAGAGGATGTGCTTGTTCATAGAGCGAAATAAAAGCTCAATATTAATTTTTTTTTTTTTAAATCAAAGCCTTTGTACTGTATTTTCTAAAAACAAAATTAAAAGTGGGGCATGGAACTTATTTTAAAATTATTCAAAAGCAGTGACTTATTTTAATTACCCCATTTTTAGCTCACCTGGCCAATCACTCGGCGTCCGTTGTCCGTCGTCCGTCCGTCCGTCCGTCCGTCCGTTAACATTTATTCAAAGATCTCCTCTGAAACTGCCGGGCCAATACTAACCAAACTTGGCTTGAATCATCACCAGGGTATGCACTTTCAAGTTTGTGATTTTTATGTCCGTAGACCAAACAACATGACCGCTGTTACTAAAAATAGAACAAGGGGTAAATTGCTGTTTTTGCAAATTACTCGAAAACCGTTATATATCAAAAATCTGACATAGGGTAAAATTTATCAGCATGATGAGATCTACCCACTGTACAATTTTGAAGAAAATCTGAAAACCCGTCTCGGAGTTATAGCCCTTCTTCCGTAAAATTTTCAAAATTTTCATTTTTTATTTCAAAAAGTGTAACAGATAGAGGTCAAGTGTAAATTGCAAAAATGTTCAGCAGATCTACCCACCATGAAATTTTGAAGAAAATCCATAAACCCTTGTAGAAGTTATTGCCCTTTTTCACCGTATTTTTAAAATTTTGTTTTTTTCGTCTTTTATTTCCAAAACTATAGAAGATGAAGATTAAGTGAAACATGATGAAATGTTTGCAATACTGTGGCGACTTCAAAACTGGTGTTGAAAATAGTTTGTTAACCGCCATTTTCAAAAGGTGGGAAAACTCAACATTTTCCGATTTCAATGAAATTTAGTTTCCAAATAGATATTGATGTTGCGACTTCAAAACCTGTGTTGAAAATTTTTCGTTGAACGCCATTTTTAAAATGGCCGCCATAAAAGGTGGGAAAATTCAACATTGTCCAATTTCAAAGAAATTTGGTATTGATGTCGCAACTTCAGAACCGATGTTGAAAATTGTTGACTGCCATTTTCAAAATGGCCGCCAAAAAAGGCGGGAAAATTCAACATTATCTTATTTCATTTAAATTTGGTATCCAAGTGGATGTTGATGTCACTACTTCAAAACCGGTGTTGAAAATTATTTGTTGACTGCCATTTTCAAATGGCTGCCAAAATAGGCAGGAAAATTCAATGGTGTCCGATTTCAATGAAATTTGGTTTCCAAATAGGTATTGATGTCACAACTTTAAAACTTATGTTGAAAATTGTTTGCTGACGGCCATTTTAAAAATGGTTGCCAAATAGGCGGGAAATTTAAACATTGTCCTATTTCAATGAAATTTGATTTCCAAATAGATATTGATGTTGCGACTTCTGCAAAACCGATGTTGAAAATTGTTCGTATTTCAAAACTGGTATTAAAAGTGGTCCTTAACAAGAACGTTTTTTGTCAAAAAAGCCCAACAAAGAAATATAGTGAAACGTGATCAGACTTTAAATACTGCACAAGATATTGGTAGTGTTCGAGGTACTAAAGTTTGAGAGACTGATGATAAACTGTATAACTTACAAATTTACCACGATTTTGGCAACTGAAAGCCAGGTGAGCGATACAGGCTCCTGGGAGCCTCTAGTTTAAATTTTCTTTCGCTACAATACCCATCAAGGTTACAATACACCATTAATTTCCCCATAGAGGACAATGTTAACAAATTTTACTCTACAGAACTAATTGAGTAGACTTTCATTTGAAAACTTTTTATTTATTAAGTACAATGTCTGGCAACTCTTTCCGACAAAAAAAATAGGGGGTTGCCGCAGCTATTTATAGAGTAATTTTTTGTTGTTTACGGTAACCGTTACTTCTGGAAAAAATCAGCACCAAAAATAGCATCTCTACTACAAGAAGAAAAATAAATTCCGATGTCCAGGAGAATAACAGAAAAATTAAAAAATTAGTCTTTAACATCACAAAGTCAATGTAGTTTCAGAAAAAAAATAAATCTCACATGTCAGCAAAAAACCAATCAGAAGTGGCCAAGTTTTTTCTCTATAGTACATACTCCAAATAAAATGGCGGCACCAATAACCAATAATGGTGTATTGTAACCTAAAGAAATATGCAATCGCACTCAAAATCTAGCAAATGTGGTCTCAAATGAAAGATTATTATAGGGTCTGTAAGTCATGTGACACCGAAAAATCACGAAAAGATTCAAACTGAAAACGTTTCCCGCCAAAGTATGACGTTGTCGGATTCTGACGTCCTCATTGTTTGCTTGAAACGTCATATTTTTCTGCCAAAATGCAACTTCCGGGTACAAATTTTGTACCCGGAAGTCTCAAAAATTGACGAGACTTACAGACCCTGTTTCTCGCAATCAAAAAAGTAGTTTTCAAAAATGCAGAAGACCTACAAGTGTCGCAGAAGCAAATGGGAACACATACCCTTAATGACGGCAAAAGAAAAGAAGAGGAGGAGGAAGATTTTGTTACAAGTAAAATTCACTCACTCTCTTATCTATTATACACAAAGGAAACTAATCGTTCTTTGATGTATCTAGTAAAACCTTATTACTACTTATAAAAAAAAATCACTTAAATTTCATATGTAATGAATTGGGTAGAATGTTCCTAGGAATTTTAAATGGTCAAATTTACTATTTTCACAAATTTCTGAGAAAATAATGTAAAAAAGTTGAACTAAATGTACTGAGAGATCATGATTGCATCAGTTAACGAGTGATGATGTTCTAGCTATCTTATCTAGTCTGTCAGTTTGGTAATAAAAAATTCTTAAAATTTCTTTTCTCCTATCTCTCTAGATCTGAGATACAACATTTGGATTTGTCTGCATTCTTTCTTTTATTGTACCCAAAGACATATGATTTATAGAAACACAAACTTTCCCTAAAAACAGTAACAGAATAATAAATTTCACAATAAGTTAATTCATTAGACTTAAATATTTCTGTCTTTTAAATATTACTGCAAAATATGGCTTCAAAGTTTGGAAAACAAAATGAGTATGCCTTTAAAACTGGACATTTACCTCACAACAAACCAAGAAAAACGTGTGAAATCATCTGAAAGTGTCACCAATCAAGCTGTTTATACAAGACTTACCAGAAAATGGCATTGCTTGTGCAACACATTCCATATATGGACGTTGAATCCAGCTCTGAACATGATCCACAACCTGCTATACTCTTGAGGCCAAACGTTGAGGCTCCTACTGCTGAAAAAAGAAGAGATCAATTGAGAAAAATCAAAGGCAAGCTTAAAATAAATGAAAATAAGCATTAAAGTATCATATTAAATGCACATATAAACAGTGGTGATTATCATAATGGTGTCTTCCATGAGCAAATTACTACCATATATAGAGAGCAAAAGAGTATGGGTACATGTGACAAGAACAAAGACATTTTCTGAATTAAAATATTGATAATATATTGTCTAAAGCATATGAATACATCATATACTATGTTAATAGCTTAAATAAATGATATTTTCCTCATATTATCATTTGTATCAAATATTCCAAGTTTCATCAAAACGAAAATTTTTCGGTGATCTAAGGGAGGTAAGTCACAATTCATTTTTAGATAAATTTTCAGAATTCAATTTCTTTGTACAAAAAACATTTTCTAATGGCATTTTTAACTTGTATTTTACAGAGCAGAACATTCAACTAACAGCACCATAAATGTTAAGCTCAATGCAATAATGTGGAATCATGTATTCCGAAAACATACAGCCCTTCATCCAGATTGTGATGGATTTATTGAATGGGATATGAAGTGAGAGGAGAAATTTGGACTTGGCAACAGAGAAGAAGCTATCTGTTCAAAGTGTACAATATCGCTCTAAGAAGTTCAAGCTATATGAAGAACTTGCGTCTACCAAACCAGGGTGGAAAGCTGCCAAAATAAACACATCAGCACAGCCTGCACTCAGTCAAACACCTCTTGGTTACACTGGACTTAGGAAGATCATTCCATCTCCTACTGTAATAGGTCTGCAAAAGAGAGCGAATAAAGTATTGCCTGAAATTACAAAAAATAATCAGAATGATATGACAATGCGTGGTAAGAACTTGCTTGAAATCAACAAATTACGTGGTCGAAAAAAAACCTGAAGCTGTGAGCCTGCAAGCTGATGGCGTGTATAACAAAACAATTGACTCCGGTATTGCGAAAAACTCCATTCCGACCTACCACTCAAGTGGCATACACAGTGGCTGAGTCTGAAACCGAGGATAAAAGTTTAGTTGGAGTTGTGTGCAAAAATCAAAGTGCTTGAAGCACTTAAAGGTATCTTTGCTACTGATATACCTGGTTTATTTTGGGTTCAGTGCCTGTGCCTGTACACAGACTGCACATTGAAATTATCTGACAGTATAAAAATAATTCATAATACATAATACATGACCATAAATTACAATCAATATTGGATAAAATATCAAATTCTTTCTTAAGATGCATTTGCACTCTTAAATTACAAATTTCAGCAGTGGACATATTAATTTGGTCTGAAGGAAGGCATGAGAAATTTAATTGTTTTTCACACTTTCACTTAAAATAATGCTGTTTTAATTTTTGAAAGGACTACAACCAATGCCCTCAGTCTAACATTTCTAGTCACAAACGAAATTTTAGAATACTTAAAAATTTGTTCAGTATCTGAATCAGATGAAGTGAAGCCAGACTGATTAAACTCTAGATTTTAATTCATGCTGTTAAGACGTACCTGCATATGCAACAGCGTTTTCTTTAATAAAAAGTGGATATGAAATTTACTTTCATTTCAATTAAGGAGATGTACACAATCCCAATGTCTAAGATGATGAATCACCTTATTATCAATTATATGTATATTGGATTTTAAACCAAATTTTATTCTGATGTGTTCCTTAGTATGATAACAATACACAAATTTTACTATAAAAACTGAAATTACTTTTTTTTTATTTTCAACAAAACAAAAAGTATTGTAAAATATCCCAGCAAGTTGTTAAAATCAGTAACATACAACATTTTCAAAATATTTTAACAATTTGGCGGGGGGGGGGGTTCAGAGAGCAGAAAAAAATTTTGGGCCCTAATTTGTAAAATAAAAAATTATACAAGGGAGGTAATAAGTGACATTAATAAAACGGTCCTATTAAAGAATAAATGTGTTGATGTCAATGCTGACTAATTGCTATGTAAACAACACCAGCTAGGCATATCAATTAACGCTAGATGGCAGCACAATCAAAGTGGGTAAAACTAAAAATTTGTGGCCAAAGGAACATAACTCGAGTCAAAATCGAAAGACCACGCGCAAAAACTACAATTTTTTGTATTTTTAACAGTAAATCCAAAAAATTCCATAGGTCCGATTGTAATGAAACTTGCACTGCAGATATGTGAATTATGGATCTTTTATATGCTAGATGGGTTTTAGTGGGTTCCCAGGTTAACCTACTGAAAATGCGCTTTTATAGAAAATTACCATCATATAAAATCTTTAAAAATCTGACATTTTTTACATCCAAATATTAAATAAAGAAAAAGTGTGCAGAAAGAACGTTTACGTTCTCAAATTTAATATTTTACCTATATCAAACATTTAATTATATTATTTCACAACAAAATATCAATTCAAACAGAAGGTCACAGATTTTTGTCCGGAGAGTTATCTAACCTGATTCTTTACTGATATGCCTACACCAGCCCTTATGACTACCTCAATCAACACCCCGGATCAACACTAATAAATCAGTCTAATTATCATGTTATCCTTTCACAGTGCTACTGTTATTTTTAACACAACCATACGCGCATGTGCAGACATTTGTAAACAAATGGTAAAGACATCGTTTATCGTATTCCTGTCATAATGAGATATTGAAGTTCAAATTTTCCCGCCCAATGATTGAAGTATCTTTTCTTACCATGAGCATGCGCAGATTTTGTAAACAAACGTCAACATCGTGTGTTCTGCAAACTTGATATACGGCCTAAATAATTTAATTGACATACTTGGGAATGTATATAAATAGTAACATCACTAGCATCCGATACTTTGGAGGATTTTAATAAGGGATTTTGAGACCTGACTCTATGTTTTTAGAAAAGGGGGATATATTACCTTCGCACAGCACATGTGTGCAAAATATTAATCATCGTAATATTTTCATACCAATGTTATTTCTTCCAACTTGTTGATTTATTTTTCTGCACTATTGTTGCTTTCTTTTATGCAAGACAGTCTTTAAAAGCACGTTTTTGGTATGAAAATGGGACCTTTTTTCTTGTGTTGGAATATGAAAAAGGGTAGTGACGTTTCTGGGGAATTGAGTTGAGCCTTCAGCAACAATAGATATCTTTGCGCGCAAAGATACCCAACAAGCTTTGTTCTGTTCAGCCCATTACATCCGATAAGAAATGTTGTCCGCAGTGTAGCTCAAATATAACATTCATGAAAAGTATTGGGGACGCATATACTTGGGCCAAGGAGGCCCTTCGCGATATTAAAAGTGATGGATAAGTACCAAAATATATGAAAACAGACCAGATAGTTCAGCTTTTCGCGATATTAAAAGTGATGGATAAGTACCAAAATATATAAAAACAGACCAGATAGTTCAGCTTTTCGTGCGGCCGAGGACCTTTATGCTGAAAATGTAACATCCACTGAGCCTGAACACTTCTTGAACACCAGACATATTCTAAGTAATCAGAGAAAGACCATAAAAAGAATAATACAATCTAACACTATTGAAAGTGCAAGATCGAGAAATCTCAGACACCCATGGGTAAGATCTCAATATGTCTCTGACGAGGCTTGCCGGGTCAGAGAACCATTGAAATCTTACCCGAGGATGTCTGAGATTTCTTAATCTTGCATTTTCAACGGCGTTTGATTGTTTTTCTCACAAAATACAAGTTCCTGTACAACCAGAAACTAGTTGGAGTCCGCCATGTCTAAGCAACTTACTATGAGGTCGATAACGTCATAATATATTTCCGCACGTGAAATTCTTATCTCACCCGTGGGAGACATTAAGAATCTAACACCAGGGGAAGTGCGAGACAGGAGAATCTCAGACACCCAAGGGTAAGATTTCCAGTCTCGGACGAAGCTTGCCGAGTCCGAGATGATTGAAATCTTACCCGAGGGTGTCTGAGATTCTCTTGTTTCGCACTTCCACTGGTGTTTGATTTTATTTCTCACTATATTCACCCTAAAATATACCACACAAAAATGTCGTCCCCTTTCGTCTGTTTACACAAGGAGTTATGTCCCTTTTTGTAACGTCATAAAATCAGGAAAGTACACCCGAGCGCGCCATATTTTAAAAGCCGATTTTTCTTGTTTTTTTTTTTTTTTTTTAGTGAAATGTTACCTCAAATGATATAACACTTTTATGATACGTAGATTAAAAACACTTATGATCACTAATGAGGACAGATGTTGACTACAGACCCTTATATGCAAAACACGATATTTGCCGGTAAACTGTAAGTGATTTTTTTGTCTTACACTAGTGTAAGACTAGGAAATCTCACGCCGCTAAAAATAGAAACTGCTGTGTCTCAAAAGTGAGAAAAGGATATCTCAAACGGCTAAAAATAGGTACTGGATTGTCTCAAATGTGAGAAGTAAAGATCGAGATAATGCCAGCACAGAAAAAGGCAGAAAGACCGAAATAATTTTAGCAATGATGTTGCTGAAAGATGCCAGGCTGAAGTAAATATGGCAACTGAAGCATTTGGGGGACAATTTAACAAAGTGGAATAGAAATTATCATATGTTGTCGATGCTATTGTTGAATGCTATACAGGAGACCATGAACTATGTCGTCGACATTCATTTGTTTGCAAAGGAGGTAAAAAACATTGGCTAACAAAACGACCATTTTTGCCAAGCATTTTTTTTTCAGAATAGGAAAGTCAATAGCTAATATGGATGCCATTAGAAAGTGTTTGAACTATCGGCTTTCTCCAAATGCATTAAAACAGACAAAACTTAACCTCAACACGCAAAAAGTCGAGGCATTGACAGGAGTCTGCGGAGATCTTTGCCCAAGAATGTAACCTTCTCCAAGAACTTTATAGGTCAAGTACATGCTGCTGTACATAGTGTAAATCTTGGACCGGGTGAATCTCTGTTGATGATCTGTGAACAGCTTGGTGCACCAATACCGAGTGGATCCACTGTTGAGAAAGGGTTGAAATCCTACAAATATGGACTGTGTGCAAAAAGACCAAAAAGACAAGTAAATGTTAAAAAAGCGGAGCTGCTACAAGGAAATATCTGTATAAAACTCATGCAGTTCACCAGGAGGATAAGAGTTGTGAGAAAAATAAACTTTTGTCGACTTCAATGCCCGTTACACCAAAACAGGATCATTCATATGTTAACATGCCTAAAAGGGGACAAAAGTTTATAAACTAACTTTATATGCATATTATTTATAATAAACAATTTGGTTGATGGCATTTTCACCGAATCCTTGTGCCTTGCAATGAATTCTTTCTTGGTTGCAAGCATGAGACTCCAATACAATATGGTCTGCATTAACACAGAGCTTATTCCAGCATATGGGACTATATTCTATCGGGTTACTGTAGCCTTGGCATATCATTTCGACTAAGCTTTTGTCTAATCATATATGCAACCCGATGTGCTCCCTCTTGTTTAATGCCCAGTCCGGACCAGTTCACATTTTGAATCCCATATCCTTGTTTGTCAACATAGCCGCCCCATGCTATGTAACCATGTATATTCCCCATATTTTTTTTTTTTTGGAAAACTTTTTGTGCAAATTCAGAAAAAAATTCTTCCATGATGCTTGCAGAATCATAAAAACTCTTAATAAGGCATCTGGATCACATTTCTGCTTCACAAACAAGAAAGTGAAAGTACACTCAAGCCTATGTATAGGTTACAATATACCATTAATTTAAACTTAGAAGACAACGTTAACAAATTTTACTCTACAGAATTAATTGAGTGGATTTTCATTCCAAAACTTTTTTATTTTTTATTTATTAAGTACATTGTCTGGCAACTCTTTCTGACAAAAAATAGGGTGTTGCAGCAGCTATATAAAGGGTAACTTTCAGTTGCTTATGGTAAATGTTACTTCGGAAAAATCAGCACCAAAAACAGTATCTCCACTACAAGAAGAAAAAAAATTCTCATCTCTAGCTAAATAACAGAAAAAATAAAAGACTAGTCTCTGAACATTACCAAGTCGATGTAGTTTCAGAAAAAAAAATAAATCTCACGTGTCAGCAAAAAATAATCAGAAGTGGCCAAGTTTTTTATTCTCTATAGTACATACTCAAAATAAAACAGCGGCGCCTATACCAAATAATGGTTTATTATTATTGCTTATTTTAGACAGGAGTTTTTCTCTCCTGCAGTGCGGAGTCCGTAAAAATACATGGTAAAAAGCAATGGAACAACGCTTTTATTGTTGTTCTTCATCTTGAAGTCACCATGAGGCCTTGTATACCTTGTATTTGTAGAAACTTTTATGAATTTACTCCATATCCTTTTCTTGTTTATTTAACCTTTATCTGTAATAGTTCTTTTGATTAATTAAAAACAAATGGAAAATTTAAAGAAAAAAATGAAAAGGGACAATAACTCCACGAAAGGCTATTGGGTTTAGAATCTGTAGAGTTTGTAATGCTTATCATTTTCTCTGTGAGATTTTTGTCATCCACAACCATGTTTACTTATTAACAAAAAATTAGCATTTCCCCTTATCTATTTTTAGGAATGGAAGTGGTGTTGTTAATTCATTGAACTCCTCGATCACAATTTGGAAACTAAAAACCCTGGTTGTAATTTAGGGCAAGTATGGTTAGAAATGTCTGCGTGCTTTCGGGAAAGTAGATTTTTGAAAAAAAAGTTTACGGAAGACTCTAAGTGAAAGCCATAGCTCACATGGCCTTCTAGGCAAGGTGAGCCGAAAAAAGTCTATCAGAACTTCTGCGGAGTTTTATCTGCAGTACATTAGAACTTTTATATGCCTCGGTCGGTTATCTCCCTTTACCAAGTTAGTTTGTGGAGATAATTTTAATTAGCATATCAATTGTCTCTTTTGATATTTAAATAAAAATTATCTCCACTTTAACCACATATAACTAACTTGGTACAGTGAGATAACCAACCGAGTTTTCTCATTACTGTATTAAACATTTTTTATATACACAATCATTATTAAATATAGAAAATGAAATATTATGGACTAACACTTGTTTTGTAGTTTTTATTATTTCTTTGTTGTACATTCATTTGTAGGAGACGACTGTATCAGTGTGAACTAATGCCACCATTAGTAATTATAATTTACGTCATGGTTCCAATTATATTTTACCTAGTTGCAGGTAAGAATTAACAAAAAGATCTTTTTTTCCTTCTACCGTTGTAGAATGGAATCGTCGTAGTCAAGACATTCAGGACTCTCCAAATATCAACATTTAAAAAAAGGACTAAGTTGCAGATCAGTAAGCCACCTACATACTTTAGTTTTGGGGATAGGAAGATTAATATAATGCACACTAGATTAAGGAACATGTGTAGTTCCTTAAACGCTGATCTTCATCGTGTTAATATAGTTCCTAATCCATCTTGTCACTGTGATCACCCCTATGAAGATGCTATACATTACTTTTTTTAATGTTGTTTTTATGAAGAAGATTGATTTGTTTTATTTATTTCATTTTGCCGTATCGGTTGAATTGCTTTTGGCTGGTGACAGTAATCTGACATATGCACAGAACATTGAAATTTTCAAAAATGTTCATTCCTTTATAAGAGGAACACACCGATCCAATATGTTATAAGAGTATTTTATGTTTTGAGCAGTTTTCACCACTCCCCTCCAATTCGTTGTTTTATTTGGCACATTCTTTTTTTTATTAAGTGATTATAAGTTTGCTTTCTTTGTTGTCACTTTTTCTTATTTTGTACTTTTCTTTCATTTGAAACCATTTATAAATAATTATATACATTTGAAACCATTTATAAATAATTATATACATTTGAAACCATTTATAAATAATTATATACATATATTTACTGTTGTATAACCATATATAACTTTAAGTAATAGTCGTCATTTTGATTATTGTTTTCTGTATATAATTTTCTAAAGGAGAGGACGTTTCTTATGTTGTAATAACTTGTGTCCAATCCCTTTTGCATCTTTTTGTGCAAATAAAATATGTTTAATGTAAAATGTAGGAGATGACAATATATGCAGTGACGTCATGCATACATTTTACCCGTCGATAATTTATTCAACAATAGTTGTGAACTAATTAAACGTTTTTACAAGTATGACTGCTACAAACAGAATAAATTTAAATAATGTTATTATACATTCTTAAATCAAAATATTTTATTTGAAGTATATTTTGAAGGAAGGATTTTGATTCATCCTTTATTCAAAACCTAATGCTATTGTAGATATGCCATTTTGGTAAATTTCTTTTACTGGTGATATGAAAAAAGAAAAGACATCGAGAAATGACTGAAAATTTCAATAACAGACCACAGTCCACCAGACTTCAATTAGAATCATTATCCAGCATTAGTGATGAAACGCTATTATCAAATGAAGACAGAGATCCAAAAAACATTACGGAGCATATACGTGTAAGTGTCATTACTTAAACGAATTTTACATAATCGCTTCGTTATTTCTTTTTTCATAGTATTCTACTCATGGTGGTTCTATGTTCCTATTCTTCATGCTCTCCATTTCAACGAATTACAAATATTGGTTCTTCTATACTCACGAAACATTGCAGTAATGGTGTAGAAAAGGTATGGGGGTAGTAACAAAATTACCGAACAGAGTTGACAAGGGTCAAAATCAAAGAGACCAAAAGACAAATCAGGTGGAAACCATAGGAAATTATCGACCGCAATGGTCCTGACTTGGTACAGACATTTCAAAAGAAATAGTGGGTTAAACCAGTTTTATGGCATGCCAATCCTCCCCTTCCATTGCGGTAGCGTCCGGTAGCAACTCAACAGCAATTGCTATTGAAAGGTCGTAGACAGTTGAAAGAAATGATCCCAGAACTAAGTAAAAAAATTTTTAATCATAGTTCGTACCGAAACTTCATTTTTTTCAACAAGACACTGCTATCTTTTAGTTAGATAGGGAGTATTCTACAATGACGGATTATTTCGTTTTATCTGACAAAAATAGGACTCCTAGTTCAATAGATAGTTAAATTTTAAAATGTTAATTGCTAGGCTTGCGATGCAATTTAAATTTTAAAATTTATCGAGAGTGGATAAAATAATGTATTATACGGGATAAAGTGGTGCATTTTTTTTTGTCTAATGATAAATGATGAAAACCGAGAATTGTATTCCGAATAGATTTGGCGGGAAAAAGCACGGAGCTTTATTTAACATACTTTGAATATGAAAATTTATCTAACGTGTCAAAACCGGTTTAATAGAGAAATGCGATTTAAATTCTTTGTCTAGAACTGCATAATGAGTTCATCTTTTTGTTATGGAAGTTTCACTAAGTAGATTCTTTCAGAATTGGCCGTCTTCCAACCAAGATTTATGCAAATACCAGACACATTTTAACACAGAAACAAATAAAGGGATGTGGAGTAAATGTACATGGGACAAAATCCTTATAAAACATGGTAAGATTTTCATATATGAAAAAAATCCTCCCAAGAACTGAATTGTTCAAATATCTACTGAACGGGTATAATATTAGTTTTATCATGTTTGTCGATTTCAGGCTTTGTATTTCTTTGTAAAATGTCCCTTCTTAGGATGTCCAAGGTACAAGATAAATCAATGAAATCAATACTGTCCCTTCTTATGATGTCCAAGATACAAGATGAACCAATGAAATCAATGAAATATATTCATTTTGAAAATTCGTAAACGACAAAAGGTCTAAATATAAACGGAGCAACAAAATCTAAAAATGTTTTAGGTATGTTCGTTTTTAAAGATAAGTATCTCGAGAGTACATGGCATCTCATTTTGTTGAAGATTATTGCCAGAATCCATATGAAGCTAAACGTCGTCTGTAAATAGGAAGTTTGCGTTAAAATATGGTAGAGTTTATTTCTTTATAATCACAAACGAAACGAATACCAGTGCAAACACTGTGTAAAATCATACGCAGTGTAGTGTGTTATCATCTTCCTACAAAATTGCTGTCAGTAATCGGTACAGAAAAAACTTATTCAGTTACAATATTGTACAATTTCAACCAATTAGTCAGATCAGGATGGGACACGTTTCTTAAAATGGCCGTGATAGATGTCGAGTTAGTTTGACTTCACATTTGACATGAAAGCTTGGATATACATCACCAAAAAATCTAAAAATCGTTTAAATTACTGCTACCAATAAACAATGTTATATCATTTCATTTTAGCTGCAACAGCACATGCATTCGGACAAAATTGGTAAAAGTATTACATACATATGGGATGTTGAGTCTGTATTTGAGTGTAGAAACATAAGAGAAGCTGCTACGAAGCTGTTATTGCAGAATCAACACGGTGATCGTTACTTTAATGATCCACATGAGTTGGTTTGTTTGGAATTTACATTGCAGAGCAATTTATTGAAGGCCTCGTGGTGATTAAATATAGTCTCTAACATTGTTTCCAGTTTATTACGTATATTTCTCACATCGAGATAGTTAAATTTTCACATTTCAAAGTTCGAGGTTTATCCGAGAACTTTAAAATGTAATAATTTAACTATCGAGATGTGAGAAATTATCGTAATAAACTGGAAAACAATGTTAGAGATTTTTTCTCTAATTCCTACGCAATTTATTTGACGTAAAGCGATCTCCGTAGTCTCCAGTCTCAAGTATGCCGCCATTTTGTTGCTATCAGCGTTGCTATGTGTATCATTGCGCCTTTCATTGAAAGGGGTGTTAAGTGTAATATTTTTGATAAATATTTTTTCATAATATCAATAAATTTAGTTATCTTAGTCATAAAATGTAAAAATCAATTCGCTAGACAATGATGCAGGTGTTAATTTCATCAACATCCGGTTGCACTATTTCTAGAAACTGACACGAGACAACCACTCAGCAAGTGAGATCAATGTCTAAACATGTTGATTATTAAGTTCATCTAACATCATTTGGGAAGTATTTATTTTGAACAAGAATTAGAGAAAAGATGAAGAACAACAAAAAAAGTGTTGTTCCATTGCTTTGTTTTACAATGTATTTGTAAAGATTTGTCTCGTGTGCATTTACTCTATGTCTTTTCATTAACTATCTGCAATTTCTTGCCGATGTATTTTTCACGTGAGAGGAAAAAGGGCTAGTACAAAGCTGTTGAAGCACGACATTTTCTTGACCAGACTCCCTTCCAACTCCCGCCACCAGTGGTTGCTGCATCGTTTGTCTCTGGTATTGTGTAATGTAAGTCAGAGATATATATGAAAAAAAAGGAAATTGGGTAAATGTCAAGGAGACAACATCCCACATCCAGGTTAAAACGACCCAACATAAAGCATCTAGGGGTCACATCACGGTCTTCAACACATTGAGGAACTTCACACCATATAGCAAGCCCTAAATGGTCACAAAAAGGTAAAAAAGTGAATAAATCAATGGAAACAAACTACATCCAATAACCCGAATATCAAGAAACTGAAATTTTATAAGAAGACAAGGACAAGCCAATGACAAGCATATTCCTGACTTGGGTCAGGCGCAATAATTGCGGTGGTGTTAAACTCGTTTTCTTGGACCCAACCCCCCCCCCC
>MJUU01020064.1:46625-74077 GCA_002080025.1 Modiolus philippinarum
CCCCCCCCTATATATAATATATATAGTCTATATATCAGAGTATATGGAATGGCCAGACTGATAGGAACGGGCAATGCAAACACAGGAGAAATGAGGCTCCACATTAAGTACCGGATATGGAGAAATCATTAACTTTTTGCTCCCTTAATCAATAATTTTATAGTAAAAGTACAAAAATGTACTTACAAAGGACCATTTTGACAAAATATGGTAATCAAATAATCAGCAAAGTGTTACATGTATTCATTAAAAATACACCTGGTAATGAAATATTCAATAAGTTCTCTCAAAATCAGACAAAAAAAAACTACAGTGACAACAAGCAACAACAAACAATCATTTGAAAAATTGCTTCAATGAACAGTACACCGGCAAGAAAACAGAGAAGCAAAAAGAGAGAAAGGGGAAATCTAAAACCCCCCAAAAAGCATAAACATAAACTTAGTCAACCTTCAACCTTACAAAGACAAAACAAATAAACAAACAAATATAAACATAAATGCTAACAACCCATAGCACCAACTGATTGGACCCCTACAAAAACTGGGGGGGGGGTGTCATCCCGCAAGGGTAAGCATGATCTGTTTCACCCGTCACACTGCCAAAGTAAAGTTCAGTTTCGTCATAGTCGATGTGTAGGTTCTGTAAATCTCGTCATGTGACACGGAGAATTCACGATAAAATTGGAATTTTAAAACGTTTCCCGCCAAAATATGACGTTAAAAAGTTTTTGTTTGAAACGTCATATACTTTTGTTAAAATGCAACTTCCGGGTCCAGTTTATGTACCCGGAAGTTTCAAAAATGAACGAGACTTACAGACCTATAAACTCTGAATTAATGATGTTTGTATTTACAGGTGACGTTCGAGGACGTGTTGGGAGAACCAGAAGCTATAAGGAGCTTTGAAAGAGTATGGGACGACAGTTATGAGTGCTTTCTATGCAGCGAACGATTTTTCTACAAACTTGCATCTACCATTGCTGGATGCTGTATGGCTTTATACTGGGGAATCGAATTTGGCTGTTATTCATTTGGTGCAATTTGGTGCTTATCGCCTGCCCTGCGACAATATAATATCATTATTGGAAATCTCCAGACATGTTGTTCAATAACATTCGCTTGTTTTTGTGCTCCGTTCTTTGAACTTTGCAGTCTATGTTTTAACAACATTACTGTTTACAGTAAAACATATTAATAAGCATATATACTTGACATTCTTTACAATACTTACGTGTATAATATACTCACGTCTCCAGCATATGGAGTGTACATATTACAGTCGTGCATGTAATTTCGTCAACAGAGCGAAGTTACTATCTTTGAAGCTGCCTGGCCAGGATTATGTTTAATCTCTGTTATTATTGTCACTCAAAAAGTTTTATTGTCGTCAACACCAATTGACTGAATGTTACAATGTGTATGTATCACAAATGAAGATGGACATATTTCATTATATTCAGAGATATTACTTGATTGACAAATTCCGAATTTGACATTACACCGGACTTTTAACTTACAGTGTAACGTTAGTCACATGTGAAGCAGGTTATGCTCACCCTTCCGGAGCACCTGATAACACTATTGTTTTTAGTGGTTCACATTTTCGTGGCGTTTAATTTATGTTCTGTTTGTTTCATCTTCGTTTTGTACGTTCTCTGTATGCAATCCTTCTATTGGCATGCATTCAGGATGTATGATGTATGCTCTTGCTT
The DNA here is from genome assembly GCA_002080025.1 of Modiolus philippinarum. Classification (NCBI taxonomy): domain Eukaryota; kingdom Metazoa; phylum Mollusca; class Bivalvia; order Mytilida; family Modiolidae; genus Modiolus; species Modiolus philippinarum. Next base: position 48,340 of record MJUU01020064.1, read on the forward strand.
CGGTATTCATTTGGAAATTTATTATACCACCGCTATAAAGTGATCATGGTGTCTGTTTGTCCGTCCGTCCGTCCGTCTGTCCGTTCGTTCGTTATTTCGTCCGCCATAGGATACATACTTTGTGGCGACAACTCCTCGTAGACCACGTGGTGAAATTCAGTGGAACTTTCACAGAATGTTCAGTGCATATTGGACAATAGCTACATCAAACTTTGATTTTACTTGATTTGTTTTTCCTTTTTTTTACATCTGGAATCAAATGGGGAGCGGGGGTATGTTTATGAGCTTTGCTCACAGTTTTCTAGTTTATTTCATGTAGCAGCCACTTTTTCTTTACGTATTGTATCTTTAAATGCTTACTTCCATAGAACGCATCCTAGATTTTATTTTATCAGTTATAATATGTTTTAATTTTCAAGAAAAAAAAAAACAAAACAAACAGGAATGTTTTTTTTATTTGAGCAATGCCACTAACTTTTTGTAATTTGGGGAAAGTTTATGATATTCAGAGTGTCCATAGATCCCTTCAATGCAATGTGCCGCGAGTTATCGTCTTGAATGCTGCATCTAGACTATAACGTTGCAGTAAGATTTTAGTATTGACGCGTGGGGTGGTAAATTTGTATTCTCTTATGATGCACGATTATTATCTATTCCTTGCACGGATATTTATTTGTGGTACACAACGAGACTTTGGAGCTGGAGTTAGATATGAATTTGTCGAATCGCTTTTGCAGGAATTTCATTGGTCGAACGCCAAGTAATAACACATCACGCGTGATGTGCTATTTCTTTTTCGACGTTTCTATTGGACAACTTTGAAATCTCGTTGGCCGTGATTAACGTTACCTAGCAACGGTGTTGTTGTTTGAAACAAAAACAGCAGTTCAGCAATAAATATTATGAAAATCATAAAAGAAATAGTTTTAACAACTCAAAAGAATTGTATATCTCTGGATATCAATTCTCGTTATGCAATTTCAAATATAATAAACTCGCCAAAGGCTCGTTTATTATATTCTGAAATTAGATGACTCTAGTTGATATCCATCGATATACAATTCTTTCTCGTTATGAAAATTATAAGTACACAAATATAATTATTGACCTTGGACTTTCACCTCAAGTTTATAAGTCGGCATAAAGGTTTAAATATTGATACGAATATTGTCACCTTTCAACGTTGCTTTCCTGACATTTAGTGTCTTTCTCGAGATTTTTATTCAGTGGATGACTATACCATCTCTCTGATGGCAAAGTTTTAAGAAATTTAAATGGACTGGACTGTAGGTCTGGACCCATGGACTGGATCAACAAATTAAATAACTGATAACATCTCAATATTTTAAGAACTTCATCTTTTAGACTTAGTTTAACATTACATGCAATGGAAATAAATTCAAATATATTCTCATCAGAAAATATCAGGCCAATCGAAATCAAACATGGTCAAAATATAGCCTGGGTGGCCCCCTTAACCACTTATGTCCCGTAGATTAGTAGATACCTCATCAAAGATCGCTAATAGCGGATAACAAAGTTAAACAGTTAGACCCCACGGGAAAACATTCAAAGATAGGAATTATTGTCAAACAGCTCGGAATTAAGGATAATATCAGTTTCATTGTTTTACCTTCATCTTGAAATTTATAACAGAGGTACACTACAACTAGGCTGTATGACAAAAAGCGATGACTTCACTTTTCCGGTAATCATCTTCTATACTTTTTCTTTGTAGCAACATTCCAACAGCACCAACATATGCAGTTTATATCTCTTAACTCATCCCTTACTCAAGGGCTTGTGGCCAATACAATGATTGCACTGATAGAGCTCTGTTGCTTTCAAAGGGTATTTTATCCATAACTTGAATAAACAAGGAAAGGATATGGAGTTAATGCGCATGAGACAAAGTCTCTACAAATACATGGTAGATCCAAGCACAGTGACAACGCTTTTATTGTTGTTCTTCGTCTGGAAGTCGCCATGAGGCCTTCAACAATGAGCTCTTGGATATCTGTTTCAAGGATGGAAACAGAATTTCTCCTTAAGAGCTTCAACAATGAGTTTTCCTCATACCTCATAGTAAGTTCAAGACGCCCCTAGCCCCTTGAAGTCATCATTACAGAAGTTTTACGATCGTGTGAACTGCTATTGGATATCTGTTTCAAAGATGGAAACAGAATTTCTCCTTAAGAGGTAAAGTAGTTTTTTCTACTAGTTTATTTGACTTTACTACGGGAGTTGACATCTTAAACACTGCGGGTGTTTTATAAGAGGCAGTACATGTTTACTCTTGGTGCAATAGATATCATGCACCCATCGTTTTTTAATATGTTCGTGTTTTTTTTTTTTTTTTTTTTTTTTTTTTTTTTNTGTCTTTGTCTCTAGATATTTTATGAAAGGATATGGAGTAAATGAACATGAGACCATAACACATATGTTAACTCCAACTGCAATAATGGTGTTTCTCTAATGATATGTCAAGTTTAAACTGGTTTTGACCCATAAGATAAATTTTCTTTTTTCAACATATGTTGAATAAAGCCCCGTGCTATTTCCCGCCAAACCTTTTCGGAATACTATTCTCGGTGTTTATCATCTATCATTAGAGAAAAAGATTACACCACTTAATCCAGTTTATTACCATATTTTATCCACTCTCGATAGTTAAATTTTAAAATTTTAAAATGCTCGGCAAGCCTCGCAATTAAAATTTTAAAATTTAACTATCTCTAGTGGATAAAATATGGTAATGAACGGGATCTTGTGGTGTAATCTATATTTCAATTATTGCCATTGTCCTTGGATAATTCGTTTTGAGACTGACAGTATTTATATGCTATATGTTATATTTCAAAATTTTTTCGAGATGATGGTATAGTTAAAAAAATAAAAAGTGTTCCAATAAAACAAGGTGAGCTATGGATCATTGGAGCTCATAGTTTTACGTTTTTTATCTTTTTTCTCACTTTTATCTATTCAAAACTTAAAAATTACGCTTATTTTTTGGCAATTTCACTGTAAAGACGTTACGTTAATCATGAAAAAAAAGTATTTAGAGTATTATCCCGCCCATGTTAAATATATGTTTATTTAGGTTTCATACATTTAGAAAGTTCACAAAATAATTATTAAATTTAAAGTTGAAACTAAAGTATTTAGATTTTCTTGGTCCCTTTCTTTTTTTAACAGAACAAAAAAAGCTGTAACAAAAGCTGCTTGGTCAGGGATTTATTCAGCCTATTTTGATTTCATCCCTCGAGAAATTCTATGGCACTCACCATAACATCATTGAAAGATATGACGCGTCCAAAATGAAAACGAACCTTTTCAGCTAGATTCACGTCTTCCCGAATTTGCCTTTCCCGATTTTGACCATTTCCTTGATTGACTCTCAGTGTGACGGTTGATGTTAATTAACAGAGCACAACATGCTCATCCTTCCGGACCAGCCGATGTCACTCTCGGTTTTTATGGGAGCTCACACTGTCAGTGCTTTAAGGTTTTTGTATTTTCTTGTTAAATTTTACTTCTGTCTTCGTTAATGATGTTTGTGGTACTTATCTGTCCTTGTTAATGTTGAATACTAAAGTGGTTGCAGAAGCTTCTCAAAATTTAACCTGGTACTGTTTGAGGGTAAGAGAAGTAACATGTACCTGGATTTTTAATTGGTTTTGTCTCAGGGTTCGAACATGGTATTTAGCAATCAGCTATCTAATAGATCTTTTAAAAACACATTTTCTTAACTTGCAGTATGGCGGGTGCTATTAACAGAACAGGACATACTTACCCTTCCGGAGCACCTGATGTCACTCTCAGTTTCATTGGAACTCACACTGTGAGTGCCTTAGTTTTGAATGTTGTGTGTTCAGGCGCGGATCCAGGTAATTTGAAAAGGGGGGTTCCGATTAGAAAATGAAAGAAAATATTGCCTAGCGGAGCGAGTCGCGAAAATATTTGGGGTATTTCTTAGTAAAATATCAGGATATTCATTAAAAAATACATGATTGTCCAAAAAAAGGGGGGTTCGAACCCCCGGACCCCCCCCCCCCCCCCTTTGGATCCGCCAATGGTGTTTTTATTTCTTTCTTGTGTAGCTGTCTAACGTCAATGTTTTCTGTGTCCTCGTTTTCGCCATGTCTTTGGACTTCGATTTTGTAAATACCACTCCTTTGTTCCTTTGGTATTCTACTGTCGTTGTTTTACAACATTTTATATATATAATGTGCATTGAAACGCTGGTATTGTTTTACAGAAAACAGAGGGAGATAATTTTATAAATGCATTTAACGTCATAGAGGATGAGTTCCGCTTCTTTTTCAACTGTAAAATTAATTCTTCATGTCGAAAGCAATTTTTAGATTACTATCAGTGTAATATAACACATTTTAATTTACTAAACCAATTAGACAAACTTGTTCTTATTCTTAATCCGTCAACACCCGATGATAATAAAACAGTGGTATCTTATATGCAGCAGTCATTAGTACTGAGGAAAGATGACCCTCATACTGTGTTAGTATCAGAATAATACTGTCTTGCTTTTTCTTTTTTGTTTTATTTGTTGATATTTGTTATCACTGTTTAAATGTATTGTTTAAATGTTTTTTTGCTACAACCCTTATGGGTTAAATAGTTTTCAATAAAGTATAAAGTATTAAAATACCACTGGAGATTTTTTTCTATTATTTCAACAGTCATCCATAATTTTTAATATATATAGTCGAACCTCAATAAGTCGAAGTCGAAGGGACCACCGAAAATTGTTCGAGTTATCCCAGAATCGAGACATCCGAGGTATGTATAAGGACATTTTTTCTTTGCGAGATAAACAACAGGCAAGAAAATAACGTGGTCTACTTTTGTTAAATGCACTTCCCGTCGATGTACACAGTGTAACTGTTGCATTTTTGTTGAAAAAAAATTGATAATAAAAAACAACTAGATGTTGTCGGAAACGACAGCTATCCCCGCACTCCCTGTTTGACACAGAAAACGGTTGTTATACACCCTTGGCATATTTTTTTCATTATTTTTTAAATCTACCTATTGATAGTCATTATTGTTACTAAAAGAATTCTAGGATATGGTTGCTAAGTAGAATTCCCAAAAATAATTGGTCTTTGAGACTTTCAAGAAATTTACCAACATTGGAATCAATATTTTTGAAATCCAGTTGATGAAAAGGTTTTTCCTAAACTACACAAACATTTTAAGTATGGTTGCTAGGTAGAATTCCAAAAAATAAGTGGTCTTTGAGACTTTCAGGAAATTTACCAAAATTGGAATCAAATATTTTTGAAATCCAATTCATGAAAATGTTCGTCCTAAGCTACGCAAACATTTTAAGTATGGTTGATAGGCAGAATTCCAAAAAAAAGTGGTCTTTGAGACTTTCAGGAAATTTACCAAAATTGGAATCAAATATTTTTGAAATCTAATTGATGAAAATGTTCGTCCTAAACTACACAAACATTTTAAATACGGTTGCTAAGTAGAATTCCAAAAAATAGGTGGTCTTTGAGACTTTCAGGAAATTTACCAAACCTGGAACCGCCTTTCAGAATCCTAAATTATCAGAATTTTGCTTTTTACCAAACACTTGTCAGAATATAATATAATATGCCAATATTTAAGAAAAATATGTGTCTTTGACATTTTCAGGAAATTTACCAAAGTTGGAACCGGAACCAAAATTCCGAAAGCTTATTGCAAATCTATAGACTATATGCAACAATTCTGCATAAAGATTTGATCCCTAAATCCAAAAATGTAGGAGGAGTTTGCGTCACATGCCACATGAGTCTAATCCACATCTTTTGGTCTTTGTTTAAATTGACATCATGGGGCCTCTTGTTTGCACCACGACCAATATCAAAAATCCGAAAGCTTATTGCGCATCTACAGACTATATGCAACAATTCTATAACAAAATTAAATCCCTAAATCCATAAATGTAGGAGGAGTTTGTGTCACATGCCACATGTGTAAAAATTGACATCATGGGGCCTCTTGTTTGCACCAAGACCAATATCGAAAATCCGAAAGCTTATTGCGCATCTGCACACTATATGCAACAATTCTACAACAAAATTAAATCCCTAAATCCAAAAATGTAGGAGGAGTTTGAGTCACAAGAAAAGTGTGACGGACGGACGGACGGACGACGGACGGACAGACGGAGGGTATAACATTATCCCCGAACTTTCTTCGAAAGTGCGGTGATAATAACACTAGCATGAATGCACTATAAAATAAAAAAACAGAGTCAAAACACGTATTACGTAACGGGTAAGTGCAAACTTAAATTTCACTATTAAACTATTGAAACGAAACTAGCCTTGAATATTTCTGAAGAAGTAATATGGACTGTTTGGCATTGAGTTGAAAAGTTGTTTCTTCAAATTAAAGCAATAATTTACTCCTTTATAATCACAAATTATTCTTTTTTTTTTATTTTTCTAATTTATTTACGCTAAGGTCATTCTAATTCGTTCCGACAAGAAATCAGAGAAAAGCGCGGTTGAGTTCCGCTTGGGCACGCTTATCTAACAAATGATATCTACACGCTACGTTGTAACCCGAATAATCCAGTCGTTATATTCCACTCACTACGATCGCTACATAAGAGAATCGGATACGGAGAGGGATTGAATTATTCGAGTTAGCTACGTTGTCACTTTGACACATTCCCCGTTTCCCTTCTTTTTTCTATCTAATTAATTAATGATTGACTATGATGTGTTGACAATTTATTGGGAATGTTACTGTTCTTTCTCGAATGCATAATTAAACTTCGACATATCGAGGTAAAATGGCGTTTGAAATTTCCGACGGGACCATATATTATACTCGAGTTATCCGAGATTTCGAATGAACCGAGTTCGAATCATCAGAGGTAAAAATGCATTAATCAAATGGGAAATTTGCCGGGACTGACAATGTTCTTCGACACATCCGAGTTTTCGAGACAACCGAGTTCAACACAACGAGGTTCGACTGTATGTAATACAATGGATTCTAAACACCAAAACTGAAAACTCTATTAGAGAGCATCATTCCTTCCATGTCTACTTAAAATTGGTTAACTGACGTTTTTGATCTTAAATGACAGGTGATCTCCAAAAGTTTACATTTTATGTTTCAAAGCAAAATCTTCCATAAAATTTTTAAAAAGGGAAGTGAATGGGCTGCAAATACCCCCACAAAGACATGAAAAAATCGAATAAATGTAATCCAAGATTTTGATTGAATAAAAAACTCATTCTCTTATGATGTGGCAGCAATATCTATTTCCTACACGATTAGATATGTTTTCGTATCACTTAGTGATAACTTTTATGCTATCATTTCATTGGCCTTTCATACGATTAGATAACTTTCCAGTATGCTATCATTTCATTGGCCTTTCATACGATTAGATAACTTTCCAGCCGTATTTTCATTGGTTGTTCTATAGGTCACACATCAGGTCAAACCAATGTAAATTCCGTGTTCATTGCATTATGTCGTCTGCATTATTTTTCATTCCATTGACAAGAAGAAGAAATGAAAAATATGAGCTTCGTGTGTACACACCTATTAATTCATTCTCACAAAACAGTTGAATATATTTTGGCCACTTGAAATATATTATTTTATTGCTAAAAATAAGTTTAATTTCCTTCCCGTGTTCTGTGTTGATGTTATGGTGTAATGTGTATTGGGATCATTGACGCGTGGAATTTGAAAACCAGAATAAGTTACCACAGAGACAGAGAAATTTACACCCACATTTAATTACAAATCATTCGGAACATTTTCACTCAACTGACAAGCAGAAATGAATTTTATTACTGTATAGATGTTTAAAACTGTAATTACAGTTCAACCGAGCTTTCACCCAGGTTTGTCACCAGCGAGGAATCGCTACTGATTGTTGTGTACATGTGCGTATAATGCAACATAGTTCCTACATCTACAACACTTATCGTTGTTTATAGTTTCTACTTTATATACGGGGAAAATTTATTGTCAGACTTTACATTCATTATAAGGATAAGTTTAAAGTACATAATCAATCAAACACAACTAAATTCTCCCAACTTAACATAATTGGGAGAACACGACAGAATGGTTTATCATAAGAGAAATAGGTTTCACAACTCGTGATGCTTGTATATCGCTTGTTAACAAATTTTGCTATTTAATTACAAATATTGATTAACTCGCTGAAGCTCGTTAATTATTATTGTGTAATTAAATAGCTCGATTTGATAACAACCGATATACAAGCCTAACTCATAATGAAAGAGCTATAATCGTAGCTATTTTCATAAAAGTACAGGAATCTCATTTTTGAAGGCCGAAAACCAAAGGATATAGATGCATTAATCCCTGAAATGGTCCCAGTACCGATTACGCTTTTAGAATGAAACATGCATTTGAGAAATGAGTATGGCCCGGGATCGGGGAAATATGTTTTCTACATGCAAATTAATGGAGAGCTCATAAAAGAAAAACAATAACCAATTTTCTAGATAAGGGTTATAACATGCTTTAAAAAAGAATAAATGTAATACTAATATTAGCTCAAACAGACTATATGGCGATCGATAAACTGATAATTTTTGATAATATAAGTTTACAAAACATTACCTGTTGTTAAATACAGTACTTGGTGATAAAGCCATTCGGAGACTAGCAGGAAGTCAGGTAGAGAATAGCAATTGAAATCTTTTCTATTTGCTAGTATTTGTTACATACACTATCATCTGCTTGTCTTTTAATCAACCCTTTTTCAAAGAAAGGGAGGAATCTTTTTGTCTTTCAATTTCAGGGCTCGTTTGAAAAGAAACCAAAAAGTTTTGTCAGCAATCAAAAGGCTAATTTTACTTCTCACACACTTTCATCGCTTGTGGTATGGTAATATCCGTTTTTCAGACAGCTGAAATTTACCCGAATTAAAATATCATACAAACAACTTTGTATACCGGTATTTGGAAAGACTCTTTTCTTGCTGTGTACAAGTCAGTGAGAGACATTAGGAGCTCTTTCGTCTTTTAGACGGAAACAGTTCATGATAGGAGAATAAAACAGGTACCAGACTGTATTCCTATTGAGTTCATTCAATTGCTCAGTTTTGAGTTACATGTAACCTCCATATTTAGACTTTTGGTGAAAAAAGAGAATCCTAAAGGTAACATTGTCGCTCTCATACGACTGCATCTGGACGATGCAAATCTGTCCATGTGTATTGGACGTAAAGACATTGTACTGCATATTCCTTAACGCAATATAATCACTATGATCATCTGTTGGTATGTTTTATTTTGGTACTGTCAACCGGAAAAATTTCGCGGTTTTCAAAATGAATTTCGTTTCGCGGATTCTTGAATTCGCGTTCATTGATTAAGCTACTAAATCATCAAATTGCACAAAAATATTAGAGGCAGTTTTATTTTCGCGCTTCATCCAGTAGCGCAAAAATTTAGAAAAAAAATAAAACTGCTGTGAAAATGATCCTGTTTACAGCATTTATCACTGGTTTATATTTTACGGAAGTGTAACGCATACCAACATTGCATCCGAACACATATCTCCACCATTCACTGGAGAATACTTCTTTGTGTTTATATATGTATGCTGGTACTCATTGAAATGGTTCTTTATATTTTTGGATCCTTTAACTTGGCAATAAATCTTATCTCCTAGCAAAATCTTCCCATTTACGAATCAGCGACGTACCTAAATCAAAGCTCCAATGGAGCTGAAACTCGAAAGCCCTGAAAATCTACACTGGCAAAATTTCGTAGTCATCCAAAGAACTGCTGCATAGAAAATAACGAATTATTATGGTCTATTGGCCTTAGAGAAATGATTTGATCAAGGGGAATAGAAAGTACAATTTATCAAAAGTTAATAAAAAAAATCACAGGCAATTCCATAATCACGTGAATATGATCGAAATGGGTGATTTTCGTATGGGTGTCCTGTTCAACTCATGTGCTAAGTAGTCAATCCGGTGGTCTCAACTGAATTTTACTACCAGGAACAGTGATACCTTGTTTTTCAAACAAATCAGGGAATGTCACTCCATGTAAAACTTGTCAAGGATCTAAAATATAACTAAACCCATATAAAAGTCTGCGTTTGAAGACAGAAATCGTGTTTATTGTAGTCCAGTCTCTTCGGGGCGATTCTAAAATCCGGACATAAGAAAAAACTAATTTACCATTGTTATTCGAGAAAAGAACACGATTTTTTGTTTATTAAAACTTTTTTTATAAATTTATATTATTTGTTATATGGAGTGACATTCTTTGATTCATCGAATTGCACATATTAAGTGTAAATCACAGATTTACGGACGCCGGTTTTCTAGTTGAGAACATCGAGTTTCCCAAGCGTGCAATCGAGGTTAACAAATACATTCGCCGATTTGAGAACTGATTCGACAAACACGAACAGAAGGTACAATTTATACATTAAGTTATTCCGTATTACTTACTATACGTGAAAATATTCGGGATGGGTTTCGTATGCATGTTGATTCCATTACACATGACACAGGTAAACGAATGTTATTTTCATCTTTGACAATGTTCTACGCGACAGTATTACTGGAGACAGGGACGTAAATACTGTGAATATTTATGGACTGTATGTTTACATTTATTCTATATAGCAACACCGTCAGTATTCGATTTATAAAAAAGGAATTTTAAAGAAATTAACACGCTATATTTTGATCGGAAGCATATAGGCATATAGCTCTTCAAATACGTTAATAAGCCTGCATCCTTACGCGACTTTCTCGGATTGTTTAAACAACTCCTTACGAGTTAAAAATCAGAAACTGAAAAGCAGTATTGTTAATTTATTTGAGGAAAACTATCTATTTATACTGTTACAAAAATGTAGAAAGGAAGAAAATAAAGCAAAAATTAGCTTTAAAGCATCAAATTTCATAGATCTGTTAATAACCAGTTAGAAACAATGAAGAATAAGAATGAAGTGCAATATAAGTTATCATGCATTGAACCAACTAACATGATTATGTAGATAGTGTCGAAAATTGTTGAACGGTAAGGCGTCAGCCGCACCGTTCAACCGTTTTCGACACTATCTAAATAATCATGTTAGTTGGTTCAATGCATGTTAACATTTTTGTGCGGTTATGCTAACCACAGTTTGCGTTAAACTACAAAAACGATAATTACAAAATGACCTACATTTAACTACACGATTCTAAAAATAAACACTATACCACCTGACAGCGTAACATGAACAGATTTATTGATTTTTCAAGTTGTATAAAGATTGTACCAAAATAACGTTTTCGAAATACACTGAGCGGAAACCTTTGAAAATGAATTTCATATAATTTACATGTTATTCCAAATATAGATGTTTTTCGTATTTTAATTTTCAGGCTGAAATAAGAAGTAAATATGTTTATTTATCTATGCTTACTGCATGTTTGTTAATGTGAAACACTACATTATCACGATTATTGATTATCTTGTTGTGTATGGCGGACATGGTTATTTAGCAGGTGGTTAAATCAGCTAATAGAATCCAAGTTTACATCCGCATAACCGCACAATATTACTTAGTAAGAACCTCTCATTCTTGGGCCACGTAATGGACGCTCACGAAGGCACGCACTTAGTATATCTTCTTCCAAAGAGTCTAAAGTGAGTCTGTTTACCAAAGCAGTATTGTGGTACTAGTATTTGTAGTCAATCTTGAACAAACATGAATCAAAAGCATTTCCTCTAGCTTCTCTGACATGACAGCTCATTATCAACGGTATATTCCATTAATTTACTATCAAGATCACAAAGAGGCAATCTTAATGAGGGGTGGGAGCAAGTGTTTCATTAAAAGTCTATTTACATTACAATTTTTATGAGTAATTTTCAATGCGAGTTTCTTACAGGTGGTTATGCTCACATGAGTTGTTTTGTTAAGGAGGTTTACTACTACATTTGAAAATAAACAGGATTTCAAATAAACAAATTTTTTTTCTTAGAAATTAAAAAAGAAGTAATTTAAGTGAAAAAAATGATAGATTGATGATCTCGTTTTTGAGATATAAGTGATTGAAAAATTTGGCGGGAAACTGAACTCCTCTGATTTTTCATTGGATTAACATTGGCAAGGTTTAACAACGAATGAATGTGACAGAATAAATAAAATTTAATGAATTTTTTTTACAGAATGCAGACATAGATGTATAAAAATGAAATTATGGAAAAAATAAGGCAATGGGCAAAAATTATAATGCTTTTAAATGGATAAAACCCGAGAATTCCGAAAATCGGACAGAAATCCCAAAACATGAGGAGCGATCCTCCTTAACTCGGCCTTGCACGTACAAAAATTCTTTTCTTGTTAAAGGATATCTACAATTTAGGTTTTAGTACGTACATTTTCTTTTTATCTTTACATTCCTTTTTATCATGCATTACTTGAATGTGACATTTTATAACGCATTGTGTAAACAATATTAAAGTGGATCATTTCACCACGTTTTTGGTAATTTGTTGTAAGCTTTTTGAAATCGATGGGTGATTTTTGTCCAAATAAATTTGTTTAGTATATCAATAGGGCAAGTTTAATATTTGTGCATGACATTGATGAATGATAAAAATCTTTTTTTTTTCTTGTAATTCATTACTTATTTACTAAACTTCATTCGTACGTCAAATTAAAAGGAATGGATAGAGACAGAGACAGAAAACACAGCGATTTTGAAGTAAACAGATTCTGGTCAAAACATTTCGGAGCTTTGGAAATTACTCCCGAAAAGAAAAAGCTAATCGCTAGTAATCGTAGGGACATGACAAATTAAATCGATCTTTACTCCAACAATCTGTGGGACGTTCCGGTTTTTCTTAACTAGAAATAGGGCATTCGGTTTTCGTGGCATGTCTCCATTCTATTTGCCAACAGAAGGGCACTCATTGAGTCAAGAAAACTTGTGAGTAAAAATGTACAATTTTTGACCAATAGTAAGGAAGACTTATCTGCATAAGATAAACATATGCATGGAAGGATATAGAGTAAATGCAAATGAGACAAAGTCTCTACAAATACATGGTAAATACAAGCAATGGAACATGCAGTAATCATCAGCATAATACATCAACCAATAAACATCCATTATTTCTGTAAATGTTTGCCATGCTTTCAGGACATACATTGGACTATAAAGGATATTTGAGAGAAATTGTATGCAAAACATCCGAGTTTACTTAAGCCGCACATCACGCCTGGGTTTAGCCGCATTTAACTGGTCTGGTAGTTCATCCCATAGGTTTAATTGACAGCTTATTTGGGCGGCAACAACTTAATTAATACAACTGTAACAACAAAATGTAATAATTACAACAAATTAGAGATATTAGCCAGTAACATCAATATTAAATGGACGAAGTTCACTTGACCATATCATTATTAGGTAGCGGGTATCTAATGTTTATTCAGTTTATTCAACAATTTAATACAGTATTGAAAAAGATTAGAACCAACGCAAAATTAATTGTGATGGGATTGTTATAAATTTTGAAGCATTGTGTTGTATGTTTACATTGGTATTTAAACTGGACAATTTATATGTTCTTTATCTTTCATATATATATAGTTTAATTTATCATTATGATATGATTTCTCTTTTCTGTACCTATCCGTGTTTAAATGAAGTGAACTTTGCCTACGCTAGGAACTGAACAGACTTGAGCAGGTATGCAATTTTTATTCGTATTCTATTTAATGCTTATTTTTTGCAATCTAGCACCACGTACAAAATGAAGATAGATGGCCATCAGTTTTAAAAGTTCCACAGTAATTTTTGAATCTCTTTTCAAATACACGTTATTGGGTAAATACTTTATTTGTACTGAGTCTCCATGCAAATATTTAAAAACTTAAAGAGTGAAATTTGGCATATCTCTGTCTATCTTTTTTTAAATAATCATTTTTTTACTTCAAAGCAAAGCAGCCACTTTGTCGAATTAAAATAGAATAAAAAAGATAACAGGAAACACCTACAATGGCTGAAAACACATTCACATTCTACAATGTACCAAAAAGCTGCACAAGACAAACCACAAATAATTATAGTACTACTTATTGACCGTCTTGAATATCAATAAAAATGTCACGAGTGCCGAACAACGCAGGAGATCAAACGAGTTGCGGAACTTTATTCCGCAACGAGTTTAATCCACTGCGTTGATCGACACGAGTGACATTTTTATTGATATACCTTTATGCCGCTCCATTGTCCATTGCTCAACTGTTTTTGTCGCCCCATTAATAGTTATGAATCCTCCCAACTGTAAATCAGCGGCTTCAGCACATATTGTTGCCGTTGACAAGGTGTTTATGCGTAATTGGCACAAATTGTCGTCCACGAAAATATAGTTCGATATTGTATCTACATCAAAACTACGTTTAACGTGCTATGCATGTTAGCTTACATATTCTTCGCAGAAAATGTTTTAATTTTGAATATCATGTAAACAGTCACATTATATTTCAATTGCCAAGGGGAAACAAGTTTAATTCATCAGGGTACATGCTGTTTTAATGGATTTCCGTACGTTTTGCTTCGATCTACACAGAGGAGATATAAGTTGTCGAACTGGTCATATGCAGAAACTGAATTCACATTAATTTCTGTATTTTCTTTTTAATTACCACTGAGTCGATGCCTCTACTGGTGGACGTTTAAGTCTTAGGAATATTTGGGTATTCACAAACCCGGTGGCCTTTCGATGCTGACCCGAAAGCCGATTTAATTTGAAAAGTTCCAATATCAAATTCTGAGAAAAAAATGTTTAAACCTAAGGAGTATTTCTCTTATTCATAGCTCTGTCTTTTGGTATTTCGTTATTTTAACAGAATTTATGCATTCGCTTTTACACTAAAAAACATATTTTCAAAATTTTAGCAACGCAAAAACGGTAGGGAGGGCAACGATGTTAGATAGATACATTAGATATACATGTATGTGCGTACAGGATTGGAATCAAATATTTAATTGATTTAATACCGCCATTTTAGGAATATAAATAAATGATACGATCTTGTACTAATATTCCCAGATACAATTTACATACAAAACAACGTGATTTACAATACAATACAAAGCAAACTCTCTATGCTTTAGAACAATGAAGAATCAATATCAAACATTGCTAAGATTTCATATACCATTTAACGTGCCCCAATACTTCAAACAAATGAACAACTCCATTCAATGATCTTCAATGTACATGTACATGTACCAATTCAAACACATTGTTATATTAATCATTACGTGTTTATTATTTAAACATGATTTATACGGTTCTTTCATCATTCAACTGTTAGAATATCATATTCTCCATAAATGAAATGGAATGTCTATGAAAGTAAGTGAAAATCTCGAACTTATAATGTTTAACCCTTTCGACAGTAGAACTATGACAATCAACGACTTGAAAGGATAGATTCTCCATCTAGCTCCGGTTTCCTTTTTTTTATTTTTTTTATTTATTTATTTGTTTTTGTTTTTTTTTTGTTTATGTTTTTCTTTGTTTTGTTTTGTATCGTTTTTTTTGGAGGGGGGTTGTCTCTTTTTTTTTCAGTCAAAGAATCTATATAAAACATTACAAAGATTTCAAATACCACTTTAAATTTCAAAAAGGTAAAGTTAGTGAGAACCGAACCGTCAGTCTAAAAAGAACAATCCAAGGACAATGGCAACGTCCGAAAAAAACAAAGAAACAAAGACATAACATGAGAACGACACAGAAAAAATGAAGACACACACATATACAAAAATGAACAACACGGACCCAATAAAGAAACCATGGGTGATATCAGGTGCACCGGTAGAATAAGCATCTCCTGCTTCTTATAAGACACCCACCTACCTTCAGATTTATAAACAGGTAAACGTGGTAATGACCATCATTCAATGTGCATATACCAATTCAAACAAAATATCGCGTTATACATTACGTGTTAATTATTATTTAAACATACTTTCGTATTTATTTAGCTTAGCAAGTTCCTTCATCATACATTTCATCGTCAAATTCACCATAAATAAAATGAGAACATTACATTTTTTTCTGCATTTATTTTTAGGAAATCGGGCTGCAGGGTACATTTGTATAATATTCTCATTCTCAAGGCTGTCATTTGGTTACGCCGATGAAAATAATCGTGAGGGATTTTAACGGCGGTTAAGCATTGGGAAGAGATCGTGAGGGATTTGGTGACACCATCGTGAGGGATGTTTATCGAGAGAAATCTTTAATTTCAAAATATTTATATACTAGGGCAGTTATTCCCTTAAATATTTATATCTGTCAAAATGGTTTAGCTTATTTAACAGAAGTGTAACGAAATAAAAGTTTGAAAGTCTACAGTTTTTGCACATTTACAAAAGGCGTCATCGTCATCAACATTTTCAAGCACTACAAAATGTAAACAAAGGCATATTTTTGCAAGATTGTAAAGAATTTTATTGATATTTATATGCATGTTCATACAGTAATCATAACTACAATATTGTGTGCAAAATTGTATCCCAAAATATATTTCCAAAATGCAAGCAAAAAAGATTATTCTTAAAAAGGTACAATTTCAGATCGTGAGGGATTACGTTACACCTTTTTATGATCGTGAAGGATGATCGTGAGGGAGTATGAGCCGCGTACCAAGATTATAAAAAGTTTGTGGGTATTAATGTATAAATACATAATGAATTTTGAAAATCTGTCTGCAATTAATAATTACGTTCGAACAAGCATTTCATATTGGAATAAAAATCTTAACAGGCACCAGAAACTAAAACTGATTTTTCAAATAAGAGAAAATGTTTGAGAACATTAAAACAAAAATAATCACACCGCAAATATATATAGGTTAAGTCTTTTTTATATATCTGTATATGGCAAACCAAATGTAACAAAAAGGCAAGGGAAAAAGAAATAAATTAAAAAGGAAATAAAACCAAAAACACGAACGAACAAAACCTAAAAACGGCAAGTATGAGATGGTGCTCTGGGATAGTAAGAACCCTTTGACAAATTTATATGTCACCATGGTAACTTACATATACGATTTTATCTGCACATTAATTATCTATTCACGTAGATGCATCTGTCAATCGCCAAAATACTTCGGTCCTATTGAACATATATATCCTCTGACGCTGCTCAGCGGACGAGGAATTATTTCGAAATGGCCATCCAGTGCCATTAATAGGTATTTATGATCACAGTGTCGATGCATTTATCATGATGGATGGTTACGGTCTTTTCCCCGGGAGTTTCTCGCTTCCAGTAGACAATGCTTTACGTTTTCTCGACACATGATAAGATCAGAAAGTTACCAATATTAAAATTATTGGTAAATTTCAAAGTTCCCTTTGAATAGCTCGTTCCTAAGACGGTTCTTTAGCTTTCGATTTGTGTACCTAAAGCAATGCCTCACCATGGTGACCTGTTGGTAGTACCCATAACTAGGGAATTTCAAAGTTTAGAATTGGCCCGATAACTAGTGGATACTTTGATAATTCCCCTATCGAAAGACACCGAATATTTGCCCTAACTGGTCTTTCAAATGATGCTAATTGTTTAAGCAGAAAAAGAGGAAAATTGATGTTTAGTTTGTAATTAAAAAGATCAGTTACTTAAAATCAGCTATTTATTTTTTTTAAATCATCAAAACAACAAAAGGTACCTTCTTTGGAGTAAGTGGGCAACCAAACCGTCAATCCAAGAGATTAGTCCAAAAACTTAGCAAAATCAGTACCACAAAGACAACAATTTTTTTTTTAAAGGAGAAAAATGAGAAAAAATATACAACACGTGTAACCGTTGAGACCAGGTCTCGCGGTCATGAAATTTAAACTGCTAGCCTTCCTTTCCTAGACAATAGCTTCAAATTTATATAAGCCGTTCTAAGATTATAAATGATCCTCAAAATAAGAAAAAAATCTATTTTGCAAAACATGAGGAATAAGACAGTTCATAATACCGAAGCCAGGTGCACCTCTGCTGTTTCTTATGAAACACACGCCATGTTGAACATGTCACGTGCGGTAACGTAGTAGTAACAAATCAAACTGTCAAAGGGGAAGGTCTGTGCACATCTGTAACACGGATAAACCAAAGTCATCAACAAGTTCATTATGACGACCATAAAATTATAATTGTATTTTTTGTCTTTATATTTCAAATTAATTTTCACCGGATAATTATAAATTCAAATTCAAATTCAAATACTTTATTGTCATTAAACTCAAATAAGTTTGTGACAAAACTACAAAATAACTTCAACAATTCAATTAATATACATCAATAAATTCAAGTAAACATTTCAAGAGTCTCCTGTCCTCAGTTCTAATGACTTTTTTATGAAGAGACCTAAATTATTTACTTGAGATGGTGTTGATGGGTTAAGAATATATATCAATTTATCTATGTTTGTAATACTACAAAAATCTGGATAATCTCTAATTATATTATGTAGATATTCATCTCTCAAATTTTTATTTATTTTACACTTAAGTAGGAAATGATATTCATCCCCTAAAATTTTACAAGTAGGGCATAATCTTTCATTCCTAGGTATATTATAATATAAAACAGAGTGACAGAAGAGTATGGAATAAATACACATTAGAAATATTTCCAGTCTAGGAAAAGTAAAAAAAAATACCACCAAAGTTCCATAAAAACAGTAAATTTCGTTTTGCTCTACACGTGTTTCAAGGAGTAACCTCTCATCAGCAGCATTAGAATCCAATGGACTGCACCTTCCTGATTTTGTCCCGCTAGGTGTCACCACTGCACTATCAGGTTTTGTTCTATGACGTCCTGATTCCGGGAAAAATCACGCACAAGGAACAATTTTTGAACATGCGTGAAATGTGAAATACCCGTTTTCCCGCGAACTACCTGATAGTGCAGCAGCGACACCAATCGGGAGAAGAAGGATGGTGAAATCCATTATATGGAAAGCCATAATCCAAAAGAAACAATTGAATAAACAGTAAAATTATAATAAATTGTAATTATGTACATGGCCATTTTTTAATACTTCTTCCTATTGATGTGCATGATTTCTTTTTAATATTTTTGTACAATGCCTCCTCATATGCAGAAATTTAGTTTATCAAGAATTACCTACCAAGCCCCTTCTTCCTATTTTAATAACAAAAATGTTATTTCATTTTACACTAAACTAATTCAAAGACTCATGCTCGCATTTCTTTTAGTATTTAAGCCTAATAAAAAAAATAAGATATTTAGATTAAAATGTTGATTTTATGTGTTATTTTCTATAAAAGGAAGGTTTGTGTGCCTAAAAAAAATAAAATTGATACCTAAAATAAGAAATGAAGGGATATGGAGTAAATGCATATGAAACAAACCTCTACAAATACATGTTTATACAAAGCATTTGAACAAAGCTTTTATTGTTACTCTTCAATTTGAAATAACCATAAGGCCTTCAACATTGAGCCTTTCTCATACCTCATAGTAAGTTCAAGACGACCCCTTGCACCGCTTGAGAGGAACTCATTGCTAATTGTCGAGCAACGCTACAGTCATAATCATTCATGAATGTTGTTAACAAATATAAAATTAACAGGCATTAAGTGTACAATCGCTGTCATCTGTTGCCCGACAAAAGAATAACAGAAGACAATCACAACACTTAAACAAACACAGGGCACTCATCGAGTCAAAAGTAGGAAACTTGGCATAATAAAGTCATGAGATGTGGGCACAACAAAGAGATGGTAAGAATAATAATTTGATATTAAAAGGATAATAAAAATGTCAAAATTTAAGATATGTTAGTGCATCCATATGAAAAATTCTCTCAAGCACATTTACACCATAACTGAAATGTATAAAGAGCATAAATGAATCACTCTCATAAAACAAATTTCAACGAAATCCTGATTAACATTTTTTCTGAGTTAAAAGTGTATTATGTGGGTCCCTTTTAGAGTTTTTCCAGTAATCTATGTCAATCGAATTTCATTTGAATTAATTGGAAACATTAAGTTTAAATCTTTTTTGAGACCATAAACGAAAACGACATGAAACAACGGCAGTAGAATACCGAAGGAACAATGGAAGCAATAACTACAAAAATCGAAGTCCAAATACATGGCAAAAACGGCAACAGAGAAAAACAAAGACAAAACAAGGACGCGAGAAAGCTACAATGCACGGAAATAAAACGATAACATTTAGACCTAAGGCACTCATAGTGTGAACTTCCATGAAAACCAGGAGTGGCATCAGGGTGAGCATGTCCTGCTCCGCTAGCGGCATCCGTCACACTATCAGTGAGTCAATCCAGGGTTGAGTCAAATCCGGTTATGTCAAATCCATGAAGACGTGAAATCTAGCTGAAAATGTCCGTTTTCATTTGGGACACAGACACGTCATATCTGTCAATGATGACATGGTGACGGCCATAGAATTTCTGCAGGGATGAAAGTAACACAGGCTGAACAAATCCCTGACTAAGCAGCTTTTGAGACAGTGATTTTGCTCTATGAATTAAGGAATCCGACAATTTGATTCAATAGTGAATATACCTATTCATATGCTTCCAGCTTGGCACAGTAAAGAAAGATTAAGACACGCACATATACAAAAATGAATAGGAAAGAAAAACACACCTTTCTCTTCTTACAATCATGGTTAAGCTTAATCCTTCACGATCATGAATTTCGTCACCTCATCCTTTTGGTTGAAAAGGCACAAAATTATATTTTGTGTATTTATCGTTTACCTAGTGCAAAAAGCAAACCAATCATTAGTAAGCATTATATAAATAATACACGTTGTAGCAGAAATTTGAATAGCGAGGTATAAGGCATTTTTCCAAAAAGAGCAAAAAATGTGGTACGAATCTTCATAAAGTCAGTAGGGTTCAACGCCGCCTTTTGTAATTCTGAGCAGCATGTTGTATCTTTTAAATATTTTTTGTCATAAGCGATAGTCATATAATAATCATTTTGACAGAAACATTTTTTTTCCAGTAAGTCCTCTCCTTTTTCAAAATATCAAGTTTTTTCCAAATATTTGTCAATTTAATCCCTTACGATCGTGTCACCAAATCCCTCACGATCCGGTTTCAAGACTTAACCGCCGTTACAATTGTTATCGGCGTAACCGAATGACAGACTTGATACTTAACCATATAAATTGTTTACCATCTTCTTAAGTAAGAAATTGCACTTGGTATTTATTTGACTTTACTATTAACAAAATGCAGTTTTTGATCCAACTGCGATAGAACCCTATATACATATGTCTTTTCACTGCTGTTATGTCCATTTCTTTGTAATGTACATTGATTTATTTAATCCAATCAATATAATTTGTTTAGATATATTCAAAGCATAAAAGAGAGACTTGGTAAAATTGTTTGCCTTCTTAGGAACAAAGTGTTACAAAAATACATGTGATTTGGTCTAAATTTTCACGTATATCAGAGGAGCTAAACATTCATTTGAAATACAGATATGATATCAGCACACCACATTCTTTTGGAAAATTCCCTTTTGTAAACGCAAAATCCGTCTGACACTATATGAACCTAATAAACCTCATGTAAAATCAAAGGAAAATAATGCATTCACACCCGGGATAAATAACGGGTCCCGATGTACCATTTTTACGGTCATTAATCTCAAGTTTTGTAAAAGGCGAGCTTTGATGTATCTGATAATAGGGACAGTACGGTGTTCATATACATCAAAAGGGATATTCAAAAATATATATGTCTCGCAAAAATAATACTTGGTTTGTCAAGGGTAAACCAGATATATTAATAGGTAGGTATATCAATTAACGCTAGATGGCAGCACAATCAAAGTGGGAAAAACTAAGAATTTGTGGCAAAAGAACATAAGTTGAGTCAAAATCGAAAGACCACGCGCAAAAAGTACGAAAATTTTCATTTTTAACAGTAAATCCAAAACATTCCATAGGCCCGATTGTAATGAAACTTGCACTGCAGATATGTGAATTATAAATCTTTCATATGCTAGATGGGTTTTAGTGGGTTCCCGAGTTAACCTGCTGAGAAATTTACCATCATATGTAATGTTTAAAAATCTGGCTTTTATTACATCCAAATATTAAATTAACAAACATTATGCAGAAAGAATGTTTACGTTATCAAATTAAATATTTTACCTGGTATATCAAACATTTAGTTACGTTATTTATATAATAATGTTGTGTTTTATATTGACTATGCGAAAATAGTAGCCAGGGTGATGGACAATAGTGCACGACCCGAAGGGAGTGCACTATTGTCCATCACCCTGGCTACTATTTTCCATAGTCAATGTAAAACACAACATTAATATTATTATTATACCGACTGTTGACTATATTTTGAACCGCTGAATTTGAAAATTTTTCTTTGGCTTGTTTGCTATCCTGTCAATTTTTAACTGTATCTGTGGTAACTGATTCCGATGTCAATTTCCATGTGTATATGATCCCAATACATATTTCACCATTACATCAACACATGAAGGAAACCTATTTTAGCAATCAAATAATATATTTCAAGAGACCAAAACAAAGTAATTTTATTGAAAACTATTTAACCCATAATGGTTGCAGCAAATACTTTTAATCAATACATTTAAACAATGATAACAAATATGAACAAAAATTTAAAAAAAGCAAGACAGTATTACATTTTGTTGTTCGATTCTAAAACAGTACAAGGGTAATCTTTCCTCAGTTCTAATGACTGTTTAAGATACCACTGTTTTATTTTCATCAACTGTTTTGGGAGAATGAATTACATGTGTGTATACACGAAGCCTAGTTTTTTTCATTTCTTCTTCTTTCCAATAAAATCTGTCAAAATACCCCCCCCCCCCAAAAAAATACAAATTAAAAATTTTAGCGCTGTAGCAGACGACACTAGTAAGTACCACAAACTTGTCGGTCAGATCAAAACTCCGCACGTGATGATTGATGATGATTGACGTAGAAATCAATAGTCTTCACAACAGCAGAGCTTACTATTGCAATAGTGCAGTCAACGCTATTTCTTTCGAAAACTATGCGAAAATAAAACTGTTTTACTATAAGAGAACTTTCTTACAGGAGGTATAAAAATTTTCACAATAACATATCAATTCAAACAAAAGGTCACAGATTTTTGTCCAGAGAGTTATCTAACCTGATTCTTTACTGATATACCTACAATAGGTTTACCGATTTACAAAGACCAAAAAAAAGATTAAAGATCTGAAAGTTAAGTAAGAGAAAACCGAACCGTCAGTCAAAAGAACGAATAATCCATGGACAACGGCTACATCGGACACACTAAGAAAGAAAGACACCACTTGAGTACAGGACATAAGACACACATACAGATGAAAAACCCTGACCAAATAAAAACCATGGATGATATCAGGTGTACCGGTAGATTAAGCATCCCCTGCTTCTTATAAGACACCCGCCGTGTTGAATTTGGTAGTAGAGTCTAATCCGATAGAGGATTGGGTTTTCGATTATTTCGGCTTTCAACGAGACCACGTTTTTAAATATATCGGATATAGCCATGGTAGCTTCTGTGTAGAAATAAACCTAAAGTAAAAAAAGAGAAGAACAACAATAAAAGACTTGTTCCTTTGCTTGTTTTTACCATGTATTTGTCTCATGTGCATTTACTCTATATCCTTTCATTCAACATTGGCAGTTTAAAGAGATCATATTCATTTGTAGCGGACACAAAATCTTATTGTATATGGGCCTATATAAATGGGATATTTTACGCATAGATAATGACATGCAAAAATATTTTCAAATGAAAGTACATTCCTGTTGATAACATAAAAAAACATACGTCCGAGTTACATTGTTTACATAACAAATATGTTCTCCTGAACTTTCTTCACCCTTTTCATTTCGGTTTAGATGCAAAAATGTTCAGAAATTGGATTAACATAACCATTACACAAAAGGTCGCTTTACCATGAGATTAAAATGCATATCAGCAATATTTATGTCTTAGCTGAAGTGGAAACTACATTGATAACTGGTTTACCCTGGATTTAAATATGCTTCAATTTGGTGTGACTTGCAAGTCCATATTACCCGTACAGATGCTATAGATAGTCGTAATATCAGCAGGAGATTAATATTATGTTTCTCTTATTCTAATGCTGTTATCGTCAATTTCATTCTATGGGAGATGAACGCGTTCTCTAACATGTGGATAAATTGATCTCGCGATTTTATTGGATATTGGAAAGGTCTGGAACTTTTCTTCAAATAGCAAAATATACCAATTTTGGACAATTTCATCCATAATTTGAGTCTATCCACTGTATCGAACGCTTGCATATAGTCTACAAAACAACAGTAGAGACGTTTACGAGCACTTGGGGACTTGTGAATAATTGAATAAAAGCAAAAATTGCGTCTATTGTGCTGCATCCACCAAATTGAGCATCAGTTAGGATATCAGTCAGCAGACCATTTCAATAGTCTTGTATTTAGTATAGATGTAAACAGTTTCGCAAAGTTACTAATTAAACTAATCCGACGATAATTGACGAGTTCATGAGGGTCTCCTTTACCTTTAAACACAGGAACAATTATCGCCACTGTCCAGGCATTTGGAAAATATTTTGATGATAACACCATTTTTAATAAACGATTCACCAAAGGCAAATAAGTTTTTATATTCAATAAAAATTTCATTTAAAATATACAGTCCACGCCATGAATTTTTTCACGTAGCGTTCAAATTTCCTTTTCAGTGATATGCACGTCTAACTCATCATATAACCTGGTCATCCCGCTCACCATTATTGTGATTACTTTTATTATCTAGAACCTGAACACTTACAGCTACATCACTCACAGTATTTCTCTGCTTTTAAACAAAGAATAGAATGTTTTGGATTGGTCTTGCGTAAATTTTCCACCATATCGCCTTCTTGTCTTTTGTAAGTACTGTCTTTTACACTTGTTCTCATAAATTTTGTTAATTCGTTTTCAAGTAGAATTTAATTGTTTACAGTTGTATTATTCTTATTTCTATTTAAAGCACTAAGAGCACCAATATAATTTCTACGTAACTGTTTACAGCCATGGTTTATCTTCTGTTTTCCGTCTATATTTCGAATTTACATTCCTTGTGACATACGGTTCTAGTTTTTTTTTTAAAAATGGTGAAATAATGTGAAATAAAGCATTGGTAAAGTCATCCACAGATTTATCAATACTTTCACCAATTTTCAAAATATCATCAAATTTAATACAATTTTGTAAATTGTCATAGTTAACTGTTAATGCCTCTAAGCACAAATATTTAAACTATTCATTCCATAAGAGACGTTCCGACGACCTTAAGTTGGAATCTTGTGTAGGGGAATCTACTTGCTGTCTATTCGCATTAAACAGTATATGCAAAGAAGCATGATCACTAAGTTGTGTAAAATTACAATCTATAAATTCTTTTAAATACACGAACATATCATACTGAGAAAATAAATAGTATACTACACTAGTTCCCCTTGATCCACACAATGTAAAGTCATTTGAAAAACCAGCTATGTGCCTTCCGTTCATTATACGCAATCCTCAACTCCTACATAAATTGATTGATCTTTATCCAACTACATTTTTCCATTGTCAGGTATAATTCTAAGGGAGCAACCATTTGATTTTTATGGGGG
>MJUU01020068.1:0-28034 GCA_002080025.1 Modiolus philippinarum
GAAAAGCTTTTCGGAAAATGTGCACCCAAAAAGGGTATTAACTACTGCTAACATACTTAACGAACAATTTAAAAGTGCGTTCACAAGTGAAGATACATCAGGAATGCCGAGTAAAGGTACAAGTCCTTACTCTACTATGCCAAATATAAAAGTGAACTTGAATGGTGTCATTAAACTACTTAAAAATTTGAATCCCCATAAGGCCACAGGCCCAGATAATATTCCGTCTTACTTTCTAAAAAACATAGCGGAAGAAATTGCCCCATTTTTGGTTTATTTTTTTTTCAAAAGTCAATTGATTCTGGTTCAGTTCCTATTGATTGGAAACAAGCGAATGTTGTGCCGATATTTAAAAAAGGCGATAAACATAATGCAATCAATTATAGGCCGGTTTCTTTAACTGCAATATGCTGCAAGACCTTGGAACACATACTAACAAGTAATATAAGGCAACATTTTGATAAACAGGATATTCTACATGATAGTCAACATGGTTTTCGTAGCAGACGTTCTTGTGAGACCCACCTAGTTATAAGTATTCAAGATTTAGCTCAATTCATAGCAAACGGTGATCAAATCGATATAATACTATAAGATTTTTCAAAAGCGTTTGATAAAGTTCCCCATCAAAGACTAATTCATAAATTAAATTACTATGGTATTAGAAATCAAAATGTAAAGTGGATTTCAGATTTTTTTTATCAGACAGACAACAGCAAGTTCTTTTAAACGGTATAAATTCTTCAAAATTAGCTGTTGACTCTGGTGTCCCTCAGGGGACAGTTTTAGGACCTACTCTTTTTTTTTAATATTTATTAATGACTTACCCGAACATGTTAGTTGTAATGTCAGGCTGTTTGCAGATGATTGTTTGCTCTATAGGAAAGTTCATAACAATAGGGATGCAAGTTCGTTACAAAAAGATTTATCAAACTTAGAAAAAATGGAAATTAATTGGCAATTGAAATTTAATCCAGAAAAATGCTATACAATTCATGTGTCTAAAAGATCTAAACCAACAAACTTCGACTATAAATTACATAATCACACTTTAGAAACTGTTAACGAAAGTAAATATTTAGGCGTAACAATAAGTAATGATTTAGATTGGGGCCACATATAAATAATATTACTTTTACATGTAAGGCAAATAAAACATTAGGATTTTTAAGGAGAAATATCAAAAACTGCACTCCTAAAGTTAAAAATCTTACATACACATCACTTGTGCGCCCGGTTGTCGAATATTCATCACCAGTTTGGGATCCATTCAAAGATAACCAAATATCTCAGGTGGAGCAGATACAGAGGAAGGCAGCGAGATATGACTTAAATAATTATACGGACAGATCTCCAGGTGCAGTCTCAAATATGTTAAATGATTTAAAATGGCAAAGTCTTCAAAGTCGACGGAAAATTCAAGATTAACATTATTATATAAAATTTTAGTAGATGTTGTCTTAATCTGATAGACATACTGGGGGGGGGAGCATAAATTCAGACAAATATATTCAAATAAAGATATATATAAATATTCTTTTTTTCCAAGAACTATTTCTGTTTGGAATGACCTCCCAGAATCATTATGTATGTCATCAACTTTAGAATCCTTCAAAAGTGGCCTATCCACAATAACATTTGAAGGATATCAAAGGAGATATTAAATCATACAAACAAGCCACTGTACATACTGTAAATATGTTATTAAAATAAATAAATAAATAAAAATTGTAAAACAGTAAATAGTAAAAATAGAAACATGTATAATAGTATACAAAACTTAGTTGTGACATTTGGCTTTTCTAAGTCCTACTTTAAATGAACATTGCGCACAAGTTCTGGGATGTTTCACACTCCAACTAGGAGTCTACTCCCGTAAATGGCAGAAGAAGAAGAATAGCGTAACAAAAATAGGATCCTGCAAAATTCAAAATCGACATTATTTCGAGTATTACGGTCAAAATATTCATCCAGTTACAAAATCTTTGCCAATAAAATGATACAAAAAATACAAAACATATTTTTTTTAAGTTTAAAATTGTTGGAAAGGCGAGAATGACATGTATGCCGAAATTCCCGCGCAACTGTGGGAGAATTTGAAACCTCAGTTCAATAATTACAAATCTAAAATACAAAATAAAGGATGATAAACAAGTTATCGGGCTTTTGACAGATGATGTAAAATATCAACCCGCTCTCCAGAATATAAAGCTAAGGGACTCGATCGCTACGCTCACTCGCCCCTGTGCTTCATATTCCTGCTCACGGGTTGATATTTTACGATACATAGCTATCAAGAGCCCGATAACATATACATATCTTGACTCTTTCCCGTTAACACAGGAGAGGTGATCCACAGCATCGCATAGATGTCACTTTAAAAATTGTCATATTTTAAAGAAAAGTATTTCTTTACATATCATACATTTCATTATGCTAAATGTTTATTTTATTTGCTGAATGCCGGAAAATATTCAAGAACAAGAACAGTATATAAGAATCAATTCTTACTTACTTTCGTCGCGTAATGAAAATCATAGTTTTACTAGGTCGCATTTCAATACAGGTATCTAAAAATACGTTTTACTTACTTCCTTTACAGATAAACAAAAGTCCGTTAATCCACAAGATTTGACAACTCCATGGTTAAAAAAAACCAGTATTTAAAAAAATATATAAGTCAACTTTAAACGAATGCGGGACATCTCGGCACATTTCTAACTCGGCACATTGCAAATTCGGCACACTGTAAACCAACTCGGCACAAAGAATAAATACAGATTAATACATGGGCATTTTCATATTGGCCTGATTATCATCCCGAGACACCCATATTGGCCAGAGACGAAGTCGAGGGACAATATGGGTCGAGGGATGATAATCAGGTCAATATGGAAATGCACATGTATTAAACTTTTTATTACATACTTCCGACGTTTAGAAATGCCAGACCGATATGGCCGGAAGTCGTTTATTTGCCCAGGCCAATATGGACCGGAAGTCGTTTATTTTGTCTGAGATGCACGAGGAGCATAAAATAACCTATTATTTTCCTGGGGTGTGAAAATATGGACAGTTTACTTCCGGTCATATTGATCATGCAAAAACGCTTTTAATTCTACTTAGTATGTAATAAAGATAAATATTACTGTTTATTTACATCAGAATATTGGAGAGTTTCAATTAAAAAATAATTTTAAATTGTAACAAAACAATACATGAAGTGAACAGTACCAAAATTAACCTAGGTTTTTTTTCATGGACTATAAATATCGTGCACTGTTCCTCTCGTAAAACGTGTATATTTTTATATCCAATTCATCACAAACTTAGGTGATATCGCTTTGTTTTCAGAATTTTTATTCAATTGTATAAAAACATAAGAAGCCGTTTTGTTTTATTCAACTGAGGAGTTAATTTTATGATTCCTTGATTAATTTATACGTGTAATTAAGCTGTTTCACAGGTATTTATAAAGTGCGATGATGGGTGATAGTATTATAATGAAATGATTCGGTTCCGTCACACAATTTACTTTTTCCAAAATTCAAACAAGTAACAATGATGTCCGTCAAAGAGAATTTAAAATCTATATGTTATTTCATGGTAAACGTGGGTATGCTGTGACTAATGTCATTATTCCAACATGCATTTTGACCTGGTTTTCTGAAGACGTGCAGTATGATGCCTGTTAAGACTTTTTGAATTGATATTTAAAACCCAAACAGCCCGGCACCTGAATCGGTTTTCAGGGGCTCCGGCTACAGAGCTGCCGGGCGCGTCCCCAGGTAGTGGATAGGGGAATGCCCTGTCTATGCGGGGTAGTCAGGTCATAAAACGGAAAGCATGACCGCGAACTATTGTAGCGAAACTGTGTGGAGAAATGCCACGCTCCTTGCAGTATAAGTGTTTTTAAGGTCTGCGCGAATTCCAAGATGGCCGCCAGCGGGAAACAGTTTTAACATTGAAGCCTATGGGAAAACACTTTCAAAGATCTTCTTCTCTGATACTACTGAGCCAATTGGAACCAAACTCGGTCATAATAGTCCTGGGTTGGTTCCTTACAAAAGGGTGTTATTTAGGTCCGCGCAATTTCCAAGATGGCTGCCAGCGGGGAACATAGTTTTCACACTGGGCCCTATGGGAAAACATTTTCAAATATCTTCTTCTCTGAAACTACTGAGCCAATTGGTACCAAACTTGGCCACAATAGTATTTGGGTTGTCCCTTACAAAAAATATATTTTTCAGGATCGCACTCCATTGAACATGGCTGCCAGCTGGGGACATAGTTTTAACACTGGACCCTATGGGAAAACACATTCAAAGATCTTCTCCTCTTTAACTATTGGGCAAATTGGAACCAAACTTGGCCACAATAGTCCTTAGATGATCCCTTACAAAAAAGTGTTTTTAAGGTCTGCGCGAATTCCAAGATGGCCGCCAGCGGGAAACATAGTTTTAACATTGGAGCCTATGGGAAAACACTTTCAAAGATCTTCTTCTCTGAAACTACTGAGCCAATTGGAACCAAACTCAGTCACAATAGTCCTTAGGTGGTCCCTTGCAAAAAAAGTGCTTTTCAAGATCGCACTATATACAACATGGCCGCCAGTGGGGAACATAGTTTTAACATTGGACCCTATGGGAAAACACATTCAAAGATCTTCTCCTCTGATTGTACTGAGCCAATTGGAACAAAACTTGGCCGCAATAGTCATTGAGTGGTCCCTTGCAAAAAGGTGTTTTTCAGGTCAGCGTAATATCCAACATGACAGCCAGCGGGGAACTTAGTGTTTCCCATGGGGTCCAATGTTAAACTAACAGAGGTCTTCTCCTCTTTAACTAATTAGGGATATTGGATTTATAGTTTAATTATATATAAGGGCTCTTTAACATAAAATGTCTATGTTAAACAAGGGCCAGGTGAGCGATACAGGCTCTTGAGAGCCTCTTTTTTTTACAATAAACACGGGATTCAGAAACATAACATATAATACTGTAGCACTCACAGTGGGAACACTCTTTCTCTCTCAAAAAAAAAATAAATAAATAAAAGAGGAAGAATGGCATCAAGTGCTCAAGAAAGGTAAGGTTTGTCTTGCTCTATACACGGCATCTGCCACACTGTCAATCCATGCACTGAAATGCCAAGAGGTCCACCTATACTGAACAGAGAGACCTTGACGTGTTTGATATTATGTACAATGTATTCTATATTTTTAGGTTGCCAAATACAAGGGTGTATATTGCATCGTAAATTACGATAAGCAGCAGTATTGACACCGGCACGGACACCAGTAGAATTTGACATCCTTATAACATCTTTCTCGATGTCGCATAGAACTAAAGGACAGATGACCACAAACTAAAATTATTTTGCGACAGAATTCAGCATATATGTTGTTGTATGGATTACTTCTTTGGTTGGTCTTATTTCATGCGGGTTGAAGTATGACAACGTAAAGGGTTTAAAAATATTGCCATTGACGGGCTACAAAAAAGTGCTAGATACGAAGACTTTTTGTGTGTTTGACAAAGGTCTGATACGGAGAAGCCTTATGGCGATTTCAAGATAAAGAGCTCCAGTGCTCCGATTTGCTGAAAATTACCATATATTTGTAGCTGGGAATTTGTTTTTTGTTAGATTGGGAAAATTTTGGTAATGTAAGTACAGGACCTTCAATATATCATTCCTCTAAACTTTTATTCAATTTGTTTCAGTAGCTTCGGAGGAGTTAGTCAATATATGCTTTTTCCCATAGGGTCCAATGTTAAACTATGCCCTGCAATGACGGGCATGTTTTTTGGCGGATCGAAAAAATTTCGGCAAACTAAGTAAAGGACCTTCCATACATCATTCCTGTAAAGTTTGGTTCAATTTGCTTCAGTAGAATCAGAGATCACAAATATGCTTTCCCCTAGGGTCCAATGTTAGACTAGGTTCTGCGCTGGGGGCCATGTTTTTAGCGGATCAGAAAAATTTCGACAATCTAAATATAGGACCTTCCATACATCATTCCTGTAAAGTTTGTTCAGTTTGCTTTAGTAGCTTTTGAGGAGATAGCAAAGATATGCTTTTTCCATAGGGTCCAATGTTAAACTATGTTCTGCGCTGGCGGCCATGTTTTTAGCGGATCGGAAACATTTCGGCAAACTAAGTAAAGGACCTTCCAAACATCATTCCTGTAAAGCCTGGTTCAGTTTTGTTCAGTTGTTTCAGAAGAGATAGCCAAAATGTGCATTTTCCGATAGGGTCCCATGTTTAACTATGTTCGGCCATTTTTTTTTTGGCGGATCGGAAAAATTTCGGCAAACTAAGTTAAGGACCTTCCATACATCATTCTTGTAAAGTTTGGTTCAATTTGCTTCAGTAGCTTTAGAGGAGATAGCAAATATACGCTTCTCCCATAGGGTCCATGTTAAAGTATGATCTGCGCTGGCGGCCATGTTTTTAGCGGATCGGAAAATTTTCGGCAATCTAAGTAAAGGACCTTCCATACATCATTCCTGTAAAATTTGATTCAGTTTTGTTCACTTTTTTCAGAGGAGATAGCCAAGATGTGCATTTTCCCATAGGGTCCCATGTTAAACTTTGTTCGGCCCTGGCGGCCATGTTTTTTGGCGGATCGGAAAAATTTCGGCAATCTTTTTGAAAGACCTACCATACATCATTCCTGTAAAGTTTGGTTAAAATTGGTCCAGTGGTTTCAGAGGAGATAGCAAAGATGTGAAAAGTTTACGGACGACGACGGACGCCAAGTGATGGCAAAAGCTCACATGGCCTGTGGCCAGGTGAGCTAAAGAAGCATGTTTCTCTTAAAATAAACAGATACCCAACACCATTACAATCTACCGAAGATGGGCTGAAATACAAGTCGAAATACAGATTTTGAGCGGTTTCTGACACAAATTTGACCTTGGATATTTGAGTTTTGTGACCTTGAGATGGAATATCAAGATCATATAGCATACACCAAAATATAAAAAGCATGTTCCTCTCAAAATAAACAGATACCCAACATCATTACAATCTACCAAGGATGGGCTGAAATACAAGTCAAAATACAGATGTTTTTGACACAAATGTGCCCTTTGAAATTTGAGTTTTCTTACCTTGAGATGGAATATCAAGGTCATATAGCATATACCAAGATATAACAAGAGAAGGGGCAGTCGGAAACGACAGCTAATCCCCTCGCCTGTTTATTGAATGTTTGTATAGTAATATAAGCACTCAAGGAAGTTGTACCATTCAAGATCTGGCTTGTTACTGGCTTGTTACTTAAATCTGAGCCAGTCATGCAAGAAATGTAGTGACCTTATTTCAATATGCATCTACTGATGAAAGATTAATCTTCTGCAAGTTGTAGTATCTAAAATCCAGACTGTAACACAAACTTTATCCTAAGTCACTCATGCATTAAATGTAGGTCAAACTGACCTAATTTTTATCTGGAGCTTTGTAAGTTTACAAGATGCATCTACATACAAAATATTCTTCTACGAGTTGTAGTATCTAAAATCCAAGCTGTAACACAAACTTTAACCTAAGTCACTCATGCATGAAATGTAGGTCAAATTGACCTAATTTTTATCAGGAGCTTCGTAACTTTACAAGACACATCTACATACATAATATTATTCTTCTACAACTTGTATCCCAGATCTGGACTCTTACAATAGCTTTAACCTGAATCACTCATGCATAAAATGTAGGTCAAAGTGACCTAATTTTTATATGGAGCTTCGTAACTTTACAAGAGGCATCTACATACAAAATATTATTCCTCTACAAGTTGTAGTATCCCAGATCTGGACTCTTACAAAAACTTAAACCTGAGTCACTCAAGCATGAAATGTAGGTCAGAGTGACCTAATTTTTACCTGGAGCTTCGTAACTTTCCAAGATGCATCTACATGCAACATATTATTCCTCTACAACTTGTAGTATCCCAGATCTGGACTCTTACAAAAACTTTAACCTGAGTCACTCATGCATGTAATGTAGGTCAAAGTGACCTGATTTTTATCTGGAGCTTCGTAACTTGACAAGACGCATCTACATACAAAATATTATTCCTCTACAAGTAGTATCCCAGATCTGGACTCTTACAAAAACTTTAACCTTAGTCAATCATGCATGAAATGTAGGTCAAAGTGACCTAATTTTTACCTGGAGCTTCTCAACTTTCCAAGATGCATCTACATACAAAATATTATTCCTCTACAAGTTGTAGTATCCCAGATCTGGACTCTTACAAAAACTTTAACCTGAGTCACTCATGCATGAAATTTAGGTCAAATCCACCTATTCTATATATCAACCTCAAGTACTCTTCAATATGCATCCATGGACAAAACATTGTACATCTACGACTTGTTATTCAAAAGATATATGATCTTAAGTTTGAACGGACGGATGAACGGGTCAAACGCTATATCCCCTCCCCAACTTCGTTGGGCGAGGGGATAAAAAGCATGTTCCTCTTAAAATAAACAGATACCCAACATCATTACATCTACCGAAGATGGGCTGAAATTAAAGTCGAAATACAGATTTTGAGCGGTTTTTGACACAAATTTGACCTTGGAAATTTGAGTTTTGTGACCTTGAGATGGAATATCAAGATCATATAGCATACACCAAAATATAAACAGCATGTTCCTCTTAAAATAAACAGATACCCAACATCTGCAATCTACCGAAGCTTGGTTGAAATACAAGTCGAAATACAGATGTTTTTGACACAAATGTGCCCTTGGAAATTTGAGTTTTGTGACCGTGAGATGGAATATCAAGGTCATATAACATATACCAAGAAATAAAAAGGATGTTCCTCTTAAGATAAACAGATACCCAACATCATTACAACCTACCGAAGATGGACTGAAATACAAGTCGAAATACAAATTTCGAGGGGTTCTTGACACAAATTTGACCTTGGAAATTTTAGTTTTGTGACCTTGGGATGGAATATGAAGATCCTATATTATAAACAAAGATATGAAATGGATGTTCCTCTTTATTAACAGATACCAAACATCATTACAATCATCCGAAGATGGGCTGAAATACAAGTCGAAATACAGATTTTGAGCGGTTTTTGACACAAATTTGACCTTGGAAATTTGAGTTTTGTGACCGTGAGATGGAATATCAAGGTCATATAACATATACCAAGACATAAAAAGCATGTTCCTCTTAAAATAAACAAATACGCAACATCATTACAATCTACCGAAGATGGGCTGAAATACAAGTCGAAATACAGATTTCGAGCGGTTTTTGACACAAATTTGACCTTGGAAATTTTAGTTTTGTGACCTTGAAATGGAATATCAAGATCATATAGCATAAACAAAGATATAAAAAGGATGTTCCTCTTAAAATAAACAGATACCCAACATCATTACAATCATCCGAAGATGGACTAAAATACAAGTCGAAATACTGATTTTGAGCGGTTTTTGACACAAATTTGATCTAGGAAATTTGAGTTTTATGACATTGAGATGGAATATCAAGGTCATATAGCGTATACCAAGATATAAAAAGCATGTTCCTCTTAAAATAAACAGATACCCAACATCATTACAATCTACCGAAGATGGGCTGAAATACAAGTCGAAATACTGATTTTGAGCGGTTTTTGACACAAATTTGACCTTGGAAATTTTAGTTTTATGACCTTGAGATAGAATGTCAAAGTCATTTAGCATATGCTAAGCATTCTCATTTTAAAACGGACCAATAAACTCAATATCAATACTTTCTGCTGAAGAGGGACTGAAATACAAGTCAGAATGGTTATTTTGGGGTTTTCTGACAGAAATCTGGAAATCACTATCTCAGCAAATTTCAAACTTATTTATTTTTTAAATTCGGAATATCACCATTTTTATTTTTTGATATTTTAAAGATAATATACTAAACTGGACGCTCAGTAAGTTTAATGAATTTCTATAGAAGCAATTTTTTTTTGTAATTAACACTTAAAAATGGGCAAAATTGGCCATTTTTCCATTTTTTTTTTAATTGTCGCTTTTAGTAATTTTTGTTGCCATGGTAACCACAATTAGACTGAAGTCATTTCATTGCATTTTGTTTCAAAGGTTACATTGATCCATTATCTAATCACTGATATAGTAATAGAACCCCAGTTAATTCGTATTTTCTTTAACGGCTTACTTAGATTTCACTCGTTTTGGTCGTTTTGACAGCATTTTTGAAGCCATATTTGGGCATGACCGGTTACCATAGCAACCACTGCTCATAATTGAAAAACAAAACTTATTTTGATGTCAGGATTACATATGACTTTTATATACAAAATTTCATCAAAATCTGAGACCCCACCTTTCCAACCATATGGCAGATTCTTTGATTCTTACAGAGAATGGCTCTTAAAAGCAGATGATTTCTATCTGCCTAATTTCATGATCTCATCGTCACTTACACCATTCTCAGAGGCAGTCCCGATCCTGAAAGAGTGTGATTTGTATGTAGTTGAGTCTTTGCCCATCAAGCATAGTGCCCTGCTTAAAACTGACGAGAACTGATATCGTATTACAGGTTTGTCCCCGTAGTGATAGTACAGGGGACCAGTAACATTTGGTCTTTGTGCCAAATATTGCTTAAAAAGAAGAACGGGGCACTCTTTAGTATTTGTTGCCGAGATGCAGATAGTGGACCCTCTTCCGGACTGGTCATTCTTTGAATATAACAAAAGTAAAATAATGTAAACTGCACCTCGTTTATTTTTATAATTTGGTGATACTGATTTACCTTAGTTTGTGTAATTTCGCCCACTCTTAAAAACCATGAAATGCCAATGAGAAGGCGGATGGGAAAAGTGACGTCTCATAAGCAGTAAAGCAAACGACAGGTAATTTGACAATAATGTCGGTTAATATTTCTATTGTTATTGGTAAACGGATATCTTTGGGGTTGTGCAACCGTTTCACACCTTCCAGCGTTTTACGTACAACAAAGTTTTGTGAAAAATCATTCTGTTCAAGAAATTTGCACCTGAAATTTACTTACGCAATATAGCTGCATACAGTTTTATTGGCCTTTCCTTGTAATGACAAAAATGCGAAATATAGTGTGATATGAGAAGATGGTGGTGGCCTAACATTGTTGAGGCCATATTTTTTGCGAACATTTTCGAAACAGTCCAATCCCGTTTTGTATTTGTCTTCTGTATTTAGTGCAATAGATGAATCAATAAGCCTGCTAATTTAACTGCCGAGATCAGCTGAAGAAAATCGTGTGGTATTGGGGTCGGCTCCATGTATGCAGTTTGATCTAGCTGCCGGAACCTGTTCCACTGTTTACGAAGATGGCATCAGCAATGCAGTTGGCTCGGCCTTCTATGTGTACAGCTTTAAACTGCAAATTATGCAACATTGCTTTCAAAACAACAGGCCGAACCAAACGCATAACTCGCCCAGATTTTGATGGTTTTTTTTGTTTGTTTTTTTTTTTTAATTGCATCCATAGCTATATTGTCCGTGTGAAAAATCATCTGCTTATCGCACAGTTTGTTTATGAATAGAAAAATAGATAGTAGGATAGGAACTAACTCGAGAAAGGTTATATCCGTCATTATTTCCGGTCTGTGCCATGTTTCTGGCAACTAAAACTATGCCAACGGCCCCGAAAAGTATACCCCGCAACCCAGATTTTGATTTCCTGCACTGTTTGTGTAAAAGTGTATTTTGGTATTCGATAACCATGTTTTTTCCCGAAACTACGAGTACCGTTAAAGCATTCTAGAAAACTTAACCACATATTTATATCCTCCCACACACCTTCTGTTATTCTAATGAAATGTTCCGGCCGTTTTACACCGCACATGGCATCACCAAAACACCGATTAAATGCTCTTACTGACGAAATGCTTTGGCACAAAAATTCAAAGATCCAAGTAAAGACTGTAGGTCTCTAAATATAGTTTTCTGTTTTTTGTCCGCCGTGTAATAATTTTTCACGAACTTCTGATATTTTTGGTAGGAGTTTTTATAACCATGTTTATATCCTTTCGTAAAATATTTAATACAGGAGTTTGTTTTTTATTGCAGTGTGGAGCTTGTAAAACAATTCCCCCTGGTAGAGATGTATACCCTTTATTTTTCTTAGATATGGTGTACTTGTACATGAGATAATAACTCGTTTGTACACTTTGTTCAATAACTATTATCTAAATGTTTGTACATTTTAAAACCTAAGGATTAACACCCTCCATCGTAGTTTTTTCCTTAGCTATATTTAATATTACTGATTATTTCGTTTGGTTTTATGCATTTTAAACATTTTTTGAAATCATGGATTTCCTTTGTTTGGGTTCTGGTGCTGCTGATGAGGAATTGATTTCCGAAATGGCCATACAGCTCATTAAAATAATTGCAGTTGGAGTTTAAATGTGTGTTAGGGGTCACATGTTAATTTACTCCATATCCGTTCGTAAAATATTTATAGTATCAATATCTAGACCTAGGAAAGTAATAATACAAGCGGGGCTAATAGTTTTGTCTTCTGCTAACGATACACCTAATTCCTCACAAACTAAACGAAAATAGTTCGTCAATTCTAGACATTGTCCTGTACCACCCGCACCTGTCAATAAAAAATCGTCTAGATAATGTTCTATTGAGTTCTTCTCGAATTTCATCTTGACCGCCCATTCAAAAAAATGTTAAAAATTTTTCAAAAAGGGCAGTCACACAAGAACAACCCATCGGCGGGCATTTATCAAAATATATTCAATCCTCGAAACGAAAACCAAATAGCTCGATGCAAAACGAATAAACGAAATGCTTCGAGAATATCAAGGCGGGCTAATTCAGCACCTCTTCCGACCTCACTTTTTCAGTCTGTTCTCACCAGTTTGCTACACAGAAAGGATTAGTGACGTCAACTGGCATGACCTAGTCTTGAATGGTCACGTGTGTTTTCTCGACGTTTTCGGAAAACAAACGTTATACATTAATACCCGAGAAGTGCAAGGTGGGGTAACTTGCATACGACAACCGATTTCCACTAAGATAATCTGATCTATTCTGTATCCAAATAAATCTTATTTTTGGTGAAAATCTAAGCTTCTGTCCACCATTCCGTTCACTAAAGGGTTTCTGCAAATCCAAAGACGGACTTTTGTTCAGTATTTCCAAAAAGGATGTGTGTTTATATCCTGCCGACAACAAAGTTCCAAACTCTGCTTCACAGCAATTGAATCAAATGCCCGTTCTATAGCTTGTGTTAGGGGACGACCATTTATTTCGGGGGGGGGGGGGGGCTTTAGCGATTTTGCCTATAAAAGTTATTTATTTTTATATCTATCTCGCACAAATTATTTATTTTCATCAGATGTCACATCAAGGTTATTTATTTGTATTGGCAACCAACATTTTATTCTTCAAATCATAGTCAAATTATTTATTTTCATGACAAGTAGGATTAGAATATTATTTTCATTGACACCAAGATTAAATTATTATTTTTTACTCACAAAATATCCCCTATCGAATGCTCTCCCCTTACATGATGGTCTTTATGTACCTTCAGTCCACAGCAGATGTGAAACCGCAGGAAGTTGGAAACAGGCTCTTTGGTCACTTCCTGAAGAAATCAAGACGTCAAGATTCATCAAGATTTGTAATATAGAATATATCCAATCGGATATCTATATTTTGTTCTGGATTAATTTTGATGTACGATGTGATCAATGTCGATCTGTGTTTACCTCGTCCATCACAGAAAGGTTTTTGTGATGATATACATAGGCTATTACAAATTCTTCCAATTTGTTTTCTCTTATTTTCTAGCAAATTGAAACACCTCCTGATCGATTAGTTATCGAAATAATAACTAACATGTGTGTAGATTTGTTTTCAGTTGACGATTGGTCAATCATTTAAATGTCACGTGTCAAGTTTAAAAAAAGGGCAACCGGATGTTGATGTTCACTGGAGTTCACACTGTGAGTGCCTTTGTTCTGAATGTTGTGATTTCTGTTTCTGTGCTTTGTGTCTGTCTTGCGTCGTTGTTTTTGTTTCTAGCGTCATTGTTTTCTGTTTTCTCGTTTTTGCCCTGTCTTTGAACTTCGATTTTTGTGAATTTCACTCCTTTGTTCCTTCGGTATTCTACTGCCGTTGTTTTTTAATGGTAATATGACATTTTCGTTGAAAGCATTTCACTTGACATCACTTTTAATGAATGGCGCAATGATACACAGAGCAACGATGGTAGCAACAAAATGGCGGCATATTTGAGAATGGAGACTACGGAGGTATCTTTACGTCAAATAAAATCAGTAGAAATATCTCTATCATTATTTACAGTTTATTGCGATAATTTCTCAAATCTCGATGGTTAAATTTTCACACGGTAAACCTCGAACTTTAAAATGTGAAAAATTTAACTATCTCGATTTGAGAAATATACGTAATAAACTTGAAACAATGTTAGAGACTAAACATATTGACCAACAATTGAATTTGAACAGTAGTTTGAATGAAACTGGTGGCACGTTCTCAATAATTGTTTGGTTTATAGACACACTCAACAGTGGACAACGGTTGTTCGCTAAAAAATTGTAAATTGAAAACCCACTTGAATTTGGTCGGTTTTTGGACAAAACCTTCGAACAAAACACGGTTGGTTGTTGCATATATAGTTCTTTTTTTTCGATCGTTTTTTTTCAGATCATTAGAAAAATCACTTACAAATCCTTCCTGAGCAGAAAAGGATATCTCCGCCATGTAAGTCCCATGCAGTCCTTAGCAGTAAAGTGCATCGAGTAAATTTCTATTCGTCGCAGTAAAGGTTTTTTATTCATTTCTATCATACTTTACTGTTGTGGCATATATCTGCCCCTACTTAGGCACGGACCATTTAATTTTCGGGGGGGGGGGATTTTCATTTTTTGCCGAATTATTTTTCCAATTAAAACTATGCTAGGAACTTTTGCTGATCTAGACTTTTTTAAATAGACAGGGTCAGGGCCAGATTATTTTGTTTTCAATCGTGTTGCCGGTCAGAGTATTTTTGGCAAAAATCGGAGTCAGATTTTTTTGTAAGGAATCTCAGCTCCCCCCCTTTGAAAATCAAATTATCACTTAATTAAGTCTACATATTTTGCGAAATCTGTCAACGTGCTACTTAATTAATTCAACATAATACTGAATTAAGTCTACGAAATAAGATTAGAAAAAATGTGTTGTGTGAACACCATCATAATTTACTTGCTTCATAAGTACTTGTTTCTTTATAAATCATTAAAATTTTGAACAAAGCAGAACACGAGAATGCACGACTACAATACGGGACTTTCGAGATATGAACTTTCGTGTTATTGAAGGCGGAAACGATAACCTCGGATACCATTAAGAAGGAATGCTGGATTTCTAAACCTATTGAAATAAATATAAACCACATAAAAAACAAAATATTTATGAAATTGAAGTGCATTTATATTTTTTCTACATGACAATTCTTTAAGTAAATTTTAACTGACGAAAAAAATAATAAAGTGAAGCGCTACAAATCGATTAAATATAAATCACCCTTAGCTCAACAGTGTTCATTAATTAGTGATTCCCTTTCAAATGTATTGATGTATTGATTTTTTACGTATAAAATGAGAATTGTTTCCGGGTTGAACACGATTCAAAAGTCCCATATTTTCTTGTGATAATTTTATTTATTAATGCCCTCTAAATACAGTCAAATATTATTTCCGTGCAGAGCGACGTCATTAACATTTGTTGCCGTCTTAATTGCACGTCGTCGATCATTGAAGTCAACCTTCATGTTTTATAAAAAGTGTAAGTTAAGTTACTTATCTTTCTTTTTTGTCATATTTTGACATGAAATCAAGATACCATATTTCGAGGGTTCAGAGCAAAAAGGGGCTATCTGCGTTTTTCATAGTTCTGAGAAAATCAAGTTTAAAGGTTTGAAAGCTTATCAAAATTCACATCTTCTTTTAAATGAATAGCAAACCGGACAAATATATGGTTATATGAAGATTTATAACCACACAAAATGTTGAAGTGATTACGTCATCAAAAATGGAGCAAAATCTAGGTCAATGCAGATAGCCCCTTTTTGCCCTGAAGAAATGTGTATAATTTACAATTCAGAAAGGTGCTATATACAATAAATCACCCTTTTACCTCAATTAAATGCTGCTTTTTTAAACATTTTAAAATGCATTTTCAATCTAAATTGCTATTTACGACAAAAAAGCAATATTCGGGTCCTGAAGGAACTCAACACACCAGACAATCAGGATCTTTACTGTTTCTCTTTGTTAAGCTTTCTTTTTCTTTTTTTCCATTTCTTGCATGTTTGCTATTCAGTCTGCTTGTGCTTTTAGATTCTTTCAATTCTCCTGTTAGTTGAAGCTAAACAACTAACCCATTCTAAAGCAATGATTTAATTGTGAATGAATCATATTTTGTAATGTCTGGAATCCCATGCCATTGTCGAAAATCATCTTCCTCTGTTACATCAGATGTTGTCAAAGAGTCAAAGTTTCTTTGATCCATTATCCAATAGCAAACTTTTCATAATACCTTATATTCAAAATATGTTTTTGAAATTAGCCCATTTTTAGGTTAAGGATAGAAATCTGGAGTTAGGTAGCATGTAAGCATTTGACCATTGCCTAGTTACTAGAGAATTTTATACTTTTCCATGTCAAGCTTCAAACCTTGAGGTTCATTTATTAAAGCCTCTATAATAATATTATAGAAGCAAGAATCTCCCATAGTGTTGGGCGGTACATTTTTGCAGTTGTTTGCCTTTTGTTCATTTTCACCATTATACCCCTTAATGTCATCTGAACTTCTATCACCATTTGTCTTACCCGAGAAAGAGGTGGGGTGGTATTTTTTGTAAATAAATTCTGGCCTCAACTACCTGAAAATAAATAAGTATTCTTCCCTCACACCCACCTCACACAGATTTCACGTACAGTAGGGTAAAATGAAAAAAATCCTGTCCTTCATAGGTTGAAAATAAATTTTCTGACCCTCAAATTTTCGGAAATGAATATTCTGACTCGGTACAATTTGCCAAGAACCAAACCAGAAAAGAAAATACTGAATTTAACAGCAGCAAAATGCTTATGATGATGTGATGGGATTCCTTCAATTCTTTTCTCGATTCTGCCTTTTTTCTCTTTATGTTTTTCCTCCATAGTAATAGAACATTTCAAAGTATACAGAAAAAGAATATTGTACATTTGCTCCTTTTTAGGACTTCAGTAAATAGCAAGTGTTAGACCTGCAGGTCTTTTTAACTGATAATGATGATGTACATTTTGAACCATCAAAGGAATTTTTTTTTTCTGTGATCCAATTTCTTCCCTGCTTTCTAATTTATCGCATAGTAAATTAAGTGTTCATGTTAATCCCGTTCATGCACTTTCTAGCTTTTAAAATTTGTTCATTAGTTAGTGTAATAGAATATTTTTTCTCAATTTCTTTCATAATACTCAAGTATTCACTTGTGAGACATCATGTTCGACTCTTCATGAACAGTATATTTACTAATTTCATTAAGAGCAAAAAGGTGCCATCTGGCAGATAGCACCTTTTTGCTCTAAAGATTTTTTACAGTTGCAGATAGCACCTTATTGAATTGTAACATAATAACTTTTTGAGATTACATATGTGTTAGATATTTTCACACAATAAAGATCTACTTATGATTAACTTACAATAAAAATGTCAAAAACAGTGAAAAATGCAGATAGCCCCTTTTTGCTCTGAACCCTAGATTTGTCAATTTCTCTTGTTTTTTATA
This sequence comes from Modiolus philippinarum, assembly GCA_002080025.1. NCBI lineage: Eukaryota > Metazoa > Mollusca > Bivalvia > Mytilida > Modiolidae > Modiolus > Modiolus philippinarum. The sequence goes on from MJUU01020068.1 coordinate 17,818, forward strand.
TCCATTATTCACATGATTTTGTTGCGAATACGTAAATAAATGAACGTTTTGAAATTATTATTAAGGAACCAATGTTTGTTTCAAGATAAAAAAAAAATCTATTAGTAGTTAGATTAATGTGAGGTAATTTTGATGTACATGTAGTAATTGAGATAAAAGAGGTTGACATTATTTCCGTTTGTGCTACTTTATTCGATATTACTTTAGTTTGGTAATGTATAAAAATTGTGGAAAATATTTAATTTCAATGCGGAACTTCTGAGTCGCGTTCAAACCGGAAAAGGTTCTATTACAATAGGAAAAAAATCAATACATCAATACATTGAGAGGAACTAACTTATAAATGAACACTGTTTAGCTAAGGTTGATTTATGTTTAATCTATTGTAGCGCTTCAGGTTAATTGTTTTTCGTCACGATAGAGTGTCATCTCTGTGACTCCAAGGACATTGCTGACGAATTCCATTATATTTTGACATGCAAATTCTTTAACAATGAAAGAAACTAGAAAATGTGTCTGTAAGACACGGATGCCCCACCAACAAATTTATCACAAAATGAATTGTGATGAAATTCAAAATTTAAACAAAGTCATTCAACAATAATATGTAGGTTATGGAAACCAAATTAATTTGAAATAGCCAGATCTCTTTTGAATGAATGTTACAGTAAAATATTATGATGCTACAATATATAGTAGTTTAGAAATAGGCTTCAATGCAAAGCTAAACCAAAGTCACTGAAGCGTAAAATGTAGGTCAAAGCCACCTAATTGTCAAAAAATTGTGTAGTACTCATCAAGGCAATTAATTAGATGAAACATCATTGTCCTATAATGAGTAGTTGTTGAGAAATGGACTTTAACGCAAAATTTAACCAAAGTCACTGAAGCGTAAATGTAGGTCAAAGCCACCTAATTGTCAATAATTTGGGTAAAACATATCAAGGCAATTTTTTTGATGAAACATCATTGTCTTATAATGTGTAGTTGTTGAGAAATGGACTTTAACACAAAACATAACCAGAGTCAATCAAGCATGAAATGTAGGTCAAAGAGTCAAACTAGTAGTATGAAAAGGGGGATTCTGCCGCACCAGGACAAATCCTGCATAGGACCCCCACCCCGACAAAATGCAAACGGACGGCACTCCTATTGATCATAAGGTAAGTACAAGAAATATGACTTTCGTACACAATGGATTCGTCGAAATCTCCCAAGACGACATTATCAGCGAAGACGCCTTTCAGGAGAGGATGCAGTACCAGAATCAGGAAGCCTTCACATGGAAGGACTTGCCCACAGGAGTGATCTATAAGATCTTGGAGGTGGTAGAAGTGGAAGAAAAATTTGGCAAAAGCAAAATCCTCACTCTGAAAAATCGAGAAGGGGAGACCACCAAGGCATGAGCCTGCCCAACGCTCAACAAAGAAAAGGGTCCCTTGCAATGAGATTTCGTTCGGAGCACTGGATTCAAGCTGAGCAAGAAATCCAATCAGCACTACCTCTCATACGATCTGGTGAGAAAGTAAAAAAAAAATCTTGGAGACGCAAGAATTTCCCAATCCAAAAACGGATCGGGAATTTTTTTTGGGGGGTCACTTGGCAATTTGATCTGGAGGGTTCGGGAATGAGCAGGGAGCGAGGCGCGTTGGAAGAACACTCCCTATGGCGCATGCGCATTCAAGTCTTCACTAATGGGGACAGAAGGTTAAAGAAGCTGATCCTTCTCATCGTAATAATTTTTCAGGCAGACTGCAGAAGCACCGTCTTCACCTGTCCCGGCACCTGGATCGGTTTTTAGGGGCTCCGGCTACAGAGCTGCCGGGCGCGTCCCCAGTTGGTGGATAGGGGAATGCCCTGTCTATGCGGGGTAGTCAGGTCATAATACGGAAAGCCTGACCGCAAACCATTGTAGCCAAACTGTTTGGAGAAACGCCACGCTCCAAGCAGTATAAAGACCCCTTCTATATTTCTCTAAAGAGAGCAGACGCACTGGGTGTCGTATGGAAGGCTAAATTTCCTGCCCCTACCCATTTCTCCCATTTTCCAGTGGCAATCAAAAGTCGTTACCCCGGTTGTCCCTTCCACCTTTATTTCTTTCTTCTTTTACTTGCAAATTTTTGCATTTATTAACTTGTTCTCGTCCTGATATAGCTGAAATATTGCTCATTGGACGTTAAACTCTAAATAATCAATCAATCAATCTTCACCTGCCAGCTGGGACCTATAGGTTTTGGCTAATCGCACGGTATTTCGATGCTTCTTCTTCTTGGCGACTCGGTGCAAGATCAAGGAAAGGACCATACTTCCCGCAGCACATAGGCAGGTGAGGGAGCCCAGGGGAATGGATGCCACAGCACCCACACCGGTCAGGGCAGACCCCATGGTACCACTTGTCAGCAGAAGACAGCCCACGGAACACGCACCCAGGGCAATGGAGACGACCTTATCCAGTCGGTTATAGATCTTCAAGGCATGCTCATACTTCTAGATCTCTTCCATGCATTCGATATGACTGGCATCCAATTCGTCAATTTATTTATAGGAGCATGCCTAGCAGGGGGATACTCTTGAAGGGGCTATTGGGGCCAAGGATCAATCCACTACCATCGTAGAGCCGACTTCCACTCTTCAAGTACAACCCATCGCCGTAAGTATTGGGCAAAGTACCTGGGCTGAGATGAATACCACGACCCTGGGGTTTCAAGCAGCATACTTTTCCACCCTTCTTGAGATATAATCCAGATCCCATGGCTTTTTGGATGGCTGCACTACCAAAACCGCTCAAGGCACCCACACCCAAAGCAGGCAGCACAGTTTCGGCTAGCATAGGTAGCGCAGCAGAGGCGAGACCTGCAAGCATTGGGAGATATCCACCTTCCTTTACGTTATACCTCACCTGCTTCGGGCTCATCTCCAAGATCATACCACCCTTACCACTCTGCAAGAGCTTGGTGATGCGCTGGATCTGCCGTTGAGTGAGGAACATCTTTTGCCCACCAGATAGGTTAGCATGCAGCAATCGGACGCTCACGGGGCAACACTTCTTTGCCGCACTCTGGATCTTTTCTGCCTGACCCTTCGTCAAGTTGAGACCGTACTCTTGATAATCCATTTATTTATACCTCGCGCAGATGAAAGAGGATGCTATTGATGCTGATGATATCTACGATATGCTCACCCTCCACGTATCTATTCGTGCTTCGGTCGTAGGTATACGTTCGGTGATCGAATCCAAGCTCCGTATTCAGGCTATTGGGCACATCGAAATCCACTTGGTAGCTTCTGGCGAGGGTGAGCAATGCTCTCAGAATCGCGCAGTTGGCATCGAGAAGGATCTTAGTATTGTGATTTTTGAGTCGCATTTGCCGCTCGATCGGGTCTTTGATATCGTCGATGCCGTAGGAGCCGTTGCTTAGGGCGATGGGAAACCAGTGGGCACCTTCGTCTTGGGAGTAGCGGAAGGAATTATTTCCGGCATGGATATTGGGGATGGAGTAGTACGTCTCCTGATTCACGAGGGCCATCTCGTAAGATGTCTCCTCGCACAGTCGGAGGGGTGGGTTGAAGCGGGTCAAGATCTGACAATCATCCCCGGAGACGATAAATGAAAACCCATGCTCGGGTTCGGTATTGGTGGCGACGTAGAAAGCGGATACCAGTCTCTGCTTCCAATCTTCCAGGCCGTCGTAGTGCTTCTGGAGGTTTCGGCGGGTTGGATGGCAAACAGTAGATGAATATGAATTTTGTCCATCTATTTACTGCAGTCTTAAATACGACGCTCATCTTCTGGCCATCGGATTCGAATTGGGGGATGCGATCGGAGATGACCAAAGCGTAGGCTTGGGTATTGGCGGCGACGTTCTGATCGAATCTTACCTTGATATAGACGTCGATCGTCGAGTCCTTGAGGATCTCGCTCTGCTTAGAATCGTCGAATACGAAGATGGGATGGAGTCGGCGGGGGTGATACCTGGATTACTTAACAAATGATCCATATTGAAGAATTTCAAGCGGAAATCGGCGGCCTCCTTATAGAGCCTGGGATCCTCTGATTCGTGAAGGAGGCACGATGACCCACGGCAGGATATCTTTTGGAATTCAAAGTGACACGGATATCATTCACGCGGCAGTGGTGTAAGATGCCGGGGTTGGCTTCTTGGTCGTTACTCTTTTCGGTCTGGAAGGCGACGATCATCCATCGGGGTCTTTCGGGGCTGCTTAGGGTGGAAAGGCGCCAGATGAATCCATGGCTTTCGGGGACGCCGATCGAATCGCACTGCCTCATGCGGTAGCCGATATCTAGTTTTACCTTGTTCTCGATGGTCTTATAGAGCCGCAGCTTCTGGTCGTCGGAGGGCATCACTTGGAGGATGAACCAGTAGAGATTACTAAGGACGATCTTGCCGGGATCGTTGATATTGGCAGCATCCTGGAAGATGGCGTCATTATCCGAAGCGCGGAACAGAGTGAGCTCATGCGTGAATCCGTAGACCAGCTTTTCGTAGTCCTTGGCAAAGCTGAAGATATGCTTCAAGGGGATGGTGAAGGAGACGGATCCCTTATTGGCAGGCTTGGCGATGACGTAGGCCTTCCGCGCGGCAAATCCCAGATTCGCGACGGCGGCGGCGGCGGAAGTATCCTTGACCCACAGCTGGTTGAGGCCTTGGGACTTGGAGAAATCGTCGGGATACATGAGAAGGTCCATCATGGTGATAGCGACCCCCGGATCGTTCAAATGCTCGATCATCTGCCCGGAAAGCTTGTAGCTAGTGGATTTGAAGAGGAACATCATTGCATTATTGATGAGGGAGATGAGGTTGGCATCGGCATAGGCCGACCCATCTTTCTTCTGGAGCCTTCCTTCCAGCAAGAGGTAGCTCTGGGAGGGATGGAGGAAGAGATCCTGCGACTCGATACTGAGTCGGATCTCGGTGCCGGATCCATTCAGCTTCGTCCCGGTGATGGGATGGTATTCAATGAATTCGTACTCCTGGACGCTTTCGTCAAAGTCAGTCCTTCGGTGATAGTAAGTATATCAGCCATCATATATTTATTTATAGCGCTGGACGAAGTCGTGGATGGTTGCAATGCCGCCACCCGCGATGAGATTATTGAGTTGGGCCTGCTGCTGAGAGGTCCTTTTGGTCTTGGCGGCAGGTGGTGCTCTGGGCTTCTTTTTGCGGGGTCACTCGATGAACAACGTGGTCTACGGCCTTCGTCGCTCCTTTCTCCAAACCCTTGATGGCTGCATTGGAAGCGGCGCTCATGGCCTTGCTTCCCAACGTCTCCGGCGATTACTGTGTTTTACTACTAAAGGCATCGTAAATTTATTTAGAGGAGCTTTCCATGTAGCTTCTCGTACTCCTCTCTGCTGATATGCTTGGATTTCCTCGTGGCGTCGAGGATGGCCACGATATCGTTGCGCACCCCATTATTTCCAGCCCAGTAGGCGGCGGCGCAAAGATCGAGGCGATCCAGCAACTGGTCAAAGCGTTTGGGAAGAAAGACGGTCTGGACCCCACTCCGGTCTGGACCCCACTCCCATATTTATCTTGCTTATAGAGGTAGGAGACGATCTCCTTCCACTTCTTGCTTTTGCTAGCCTTGGGGGTCTGCGAGAGTGCTGAATTGCCTTGCTAAATGGCACTCGATGCTCGTAGGATATTGCCATAGGTATTCAGGTTGTCCACCTCGAAATCTTCGGGATGCTTCATGATCATGAGCTCTCATAGGTCGGGGATACCTCTATAGCGCTCGCCGTCGACGATGATATCGTCACCGTCGAAAGTGACGGGGAGACTCCCGATCATGATGGCGCCGTCTTCCACTGGTAATCCGAAGGTATGATCGGCTTTGGGAGTCATACTGAGCTGAAGATAATGGGTGGTTCGCGGACCGAGATTGGTAGTCAGTGCTTGCCCGATGGGTAGTGGGTCGTCGTAGTGGCAAGAGGAAGGGCAGGCACGGGGGCCGGTAGGGCGAGATCATCGATCTTTTTGGTGATCTGGGAAGCGGTCTCTTTTTGCGTCTCGATTACGGGCTTGAATATCTTTGATAAGTCGCGACTGAGTCCGATCTTATCCAGACGATGTTGCATATAATTAGCCTGGATACTACGCCTGGTTTCCTGAGGGTCCCTAGCAAGCGCCTCACGCTGCTTAGGATGAGTGGATGGAACGAACGCCCCTAGGCGATGGAATGAACGCTATGGGGCGATGGGACGAACGCCCCTAGGAGATAGAACGAACGCCCCTAGGCGATGGAATGAACGCTATGGGGCGATGGGACGAACGCCCCTAGGAGATGGAACGAACGCCTCTAGGCGATGGAACGAACGCTATGGGGCGATGGGACGAACGCCCCTAAGCGTCTTTGCATTTAGGGGAGCAGAAGACTTCCATCCTCTCCACGATTTTATGATCGCACTCCCCAACTATCCGGACTTTCACGCCCGACCAGAAGGTGGCGAATTTGGGCATGGCAATAATCTCTTGGCGGATACGTTCCGAAGCCTTACCGCGAGCGTTAAATGTATAAAGAGCATACATGTAACAAGTAAAAACAACTACTCAGATAAGTGATAATTGTAAATCCTTACTTGACAATCTAGCTTTACAAATACGTGCTGACTTTCGGTGTCAAACTATTATTTTTAGCATTTTTAATATAATCAAATTAACGAAATAATTCATGACATATATATGATTATTGTTATTTAACCATGGACTGGGCCTTTATATTCGAACTTAACACTGAGCGTGATTATATCAATTTGACCTGCTTACCGACTTATTAATTATTATTAAATCGATGACTTACTTTCCGACTTCGTTAATTAGATTATATTAACATGACTGTCAGAAATCATGAATACAGACATGAGGTTGCACGCAATGTCGTGCTAAGTATACTCCCACTCGTATTAGTTTACACATTAAAAAGGGAAAATTGGCTATAAGTCCGGCCAAACAGGAAGTTGATATCATAGGGTGGCCTAAATCGCTTACGACACATCCCCTCCCTATATATAAAGTCAAATACATTATTTGAATTAAATTGACCCAGCAGTAGCTGAGAAAAGCCCGAAGAAAATTTTTACTATGTTCAATAAAGGTAAAAATGGCAAAGTCGCGCTAAACAGGAAGTTGATATCATAGGGTGACCAAAATCGCTTACTACACATTCCCCCTGTACATTAAGTCTAATACCAAATTTGACATAAATGGGCCCAGTAGTATCTGAGAAAAATGAGACGAACTTCGGACGGACGGATAGAAGAACGGACGGAAGGACGGACAGAAAAGGGTATTCTAATATACATGTACCACCCCCTCTCGAGTTGGTATAATATTTTATGACATTGCAATGAAGTTATAGTGAATGATTAATGGAGTTCATCTTGACATCTGGCAACAAACGAAGGACTAAAAAACCTGTCACAATCGACAGTGGCAGAAATTTTGTCTTTATCTATTTTTGTCTCGCCCACGACGAAAGTCGCGAAAGCGAGACATAGCGATCCAGAATTCCGTCGTCGTGTCGGCGTCGTCAACATTTATTTTAACCCTGTGGTGAAATTTGGACAGAAGCAAGAAAATGGTCTGAAAATTATCTCTAGCTGAAATATTCTATTTTCTTTCCTTTTTTTTAAGTTTTTTTTCCGTATTTGGACATTTTTTTTGCGCAAGAAATTTATTTTAACCCTGCGGTTAAACTTTTTTAGAAGACGAATGAATTAAGTTATTAAATCTTATTTGGAATTTCACAAAAAGTGGTCAAAAGTTAGATGATGGTCAGAAAATTACCGCAAGCAGAAAAAAATAGGATTTTTTTCTAGTTTTTTGTATTTTTCCAAGTTTTGACTCAGATTTTTGCTACAAATTTCAATGCTAATTGTAAAGAAGTAGAATAGAGTCTTTGATTCTTAATAGAATTACATTTACATTGACATTTCAGATTTGTAACAGACTGTAACTTTCAGTTATAATGATCATTTGCAAAAGTCAAATTTCAAAAATCTTTGATTCTAATTTTGGCCAATTTCCTGAAACTCTCAAAGACCTATTATTTTTTTGGAATTCTACCTAGCAACCGTATCTTTTTTCAATTTCTTACAGTATGAATTATTATTTTCAATAGTGAAATTTCATCAAACTGAATGTATTTCATGCAATGGTCCTTATACAATCCAACATGTTTTAAATGAATGTGTAGATATCAGGCGTGATTTTTATTCTGCTGATTGTCTTAAAGAGCTATTTACAAATGTAGCCCTGGCGACAAAATCGTGCAATTTTTAAAAGCAATCAATTTAATCAATTTATTTAGTAAGATTTAAATAGATTTATCTCAAAGTTCTAATATTGAAACAGTTTAACTGACATTTTTCCTATTGTGTTTTTTCTATATTTTACACTCTTGTTTTACTTGTGTAGAGCTATAATGGTTTTGTATTGATATTTTGTTTATTTAACATAATTGTTCAGTTTACTTGACAGTTCTCGCCACAATATGGCTGGGATATTGCTGAGGTTGGCGTAAAACATCAACCAATTAATCAACCAAAATCCTGGATTGCAGTTTTGGTAAATTTCATGAAATTCTTAAAGACCAGTTATTTTTTGGAATTCTACTTAGCAGCCATATTTTTTAATATATTTCATTGATAATAGTCATTGTACAAAAATACTTGATTCCAATTTGGGTATGAAAGTTTCAGAGACAAGTAATTTCTTGAAATTCTACCTAGCAACCACATCTAAATATAGGCCAAATTATGACAGTGTACTGAGTGGGCGAGACATTAGGTTCCGTGGAACTTTTACGAATTTTGAAATGTACTTTTACTGGGACTCGTTTCATACATCTCACTGTTTTATTAGGGTCCACTTACCTCTCTACTATTCCCACAGTCATTTCGAATCAACATGTTTCAAACTGTACACTTATCATTCTGTTGTAGTCATATCATTCTAATCTTTGTATAGTCTTTTAGCACAGTATAGATTTTTCATTGGCGAATCATGTCTGAGAGTTTCAACACCCCTCTCTTTTTTTATTTTCAGGAAGAAAATAATAATTTCGTGTAGAACTTAGAAAAACAAATGACAAAAATGGCAAAAAATCGACTGGAACCCCCTTTTTTTTGCCCAATCGGAACCCTCCTTTCATCGAAGACTGGATCTGCCGGTGTGTTTATTGCTTTTCAATGCTTCTGCAGAAAGTACCAAATAATGTTCTAATGCAAAGCATGCTGATTACTACACCTTTATTAGGTTAATTGTGTAAATTTAATTCCGTTTGAAGGTAACTGATGTACTAGAATGCAGACAACAATTTTAATGGCATTGTTCAAGGTGATTTATGGATTCTAACAGATCATTATTTCCTCCTATTGGGAATTTCATCTCTCAACAAACACCGGATATGGTACGATAAACCACTTCAGGCCTTGGTTAATTTTATTAACATCCGTTCGTTCTAATAATGATCGCTTACAATTATATATTCTGAAAGTACAAACCTAGCGTGAGGGTTTTCCTAAATTGTATAGGTCACCTGGTGGTGTTAAGTGTTTCACATGAATGTCCTGATATGCTAAACTGAAAAAAGAACTTGAATAAAACATACATACCCTCCAACAAAAAAGTAATAAATAAAAATTAAATACATTAAAAATAAATTAAATAACAAAATAAACACACACATAACAACCAAAAATCAAAACGAAAAAAAAACAAAAACAAAAAAAAAACCGTAATTAAAACAAAAGAAAAATAATAATACTAACAATATATATGAACGAATAAAGGGATATGGAGTAAAAAGGAAAAACAAAAACAATTGTTTGGGAGATGTGCAAGTGACATTCATCGAACTTTTGTATTACCTATTTTTGCTTATTTATCATAGCCAGGAGGACATTTTTCACTGACAGTTGTCATATGTATGTCTGGCATTATCTGTTCATTGTTCATTCGAAGATTTTCACAGAAGTTTCGAGCTAATCGAAACCAAACTTTCCATTGAAGTCCCTATATGTGGTCTTCGGTAGAAAGAGAGTTCGACAGTTTGCATCTTATCCGAAATGGCCACTAAAGGCTGGTTTAGTTTTATTATCCCCGCACTTTCGAAGAAAGTTCGGGGATAATGTAATACCCTCCGTCTGTCCGTCCGTCCGTCCGTCCGTCTGTCCGTCCGTCCGTCCGTCCGTC